>JAXGGA010003024.1:0-110238 GCA_038373865.1 Uloborus plumipes | reverse complement strand
GTTTTTAAAAAAATGTTGTGTAATTTTTTTAATGGATTTTTCTCAACGGGTAAAACGGGGTCATATTCTTAATTACCAACCATTTCTGTGAATAAGGGCACATGTTACTGATGGACTTATCGCCTTCATCCATGGTAAAAAGTAAGTACACTCTAGCCAAAGAGGGATTAAACAATTCCATCCCCTCTACTTTAGAGATTACATCTTTTGAGTTGTTTTCGAGGAAAAAGGCCCAAAATAAGGAGAAGTGGTTGATTGCCCCCTCCCATCACTGGTACAAAGGAAAAAACCGGAACTCTCTTTAGTCCAATACTTGCCTGTCCCGACTTGCCAGTGGTCACATAAAAGGCATTAAATTTTCTGAGGGCAGTAAGACATATCCTCTCTGTCCTAAGTGCCACCACAACCAGGCTTCCCATCAACATATCTTGAACTGTTTGGGTTTGAACTGGGAGGATATCCATGATACTCCCCTTTTGGTTTTGGATTTCATCAATTTCAACGGATTCGTTGATCTGGTCTGACTCCGTCGAACCAGATAGGAGATTAGAAACAACAACACAACAACAAAAAGTAAGTTCTAAAAATTGTTACATATCGCCTTTATCCGCTTGCCCCTTCAATTGTAATAGATTGAAGATTTTGTGGGTAACAAAGAGCACAAATTTGCAAGAGATTTTAAGCTATGCTGTCGTACATAGACTATAAAGAACTACTAATTCGAAATATATCGATAACTTCTGTTGCAAATTTGTTTTTTTAAACGTTACTCGTCACAAAACTAATTATGTCATTACCATCAATACTATTTTTTTTCTTTTACTTTTAAAACAAAATTATTGGATGAAAATTCAAAAATTTTCAAATTTCTTTCATAAATTTGAATTAAAGTACGAGACTAAACACATATATTTACGATACATTTATTTTAACAAAGCACTGAAACATCCACATTCATAATAAGAGCTGTACTAAAAGTCACATGAAAGACATAATTTAAAAATAAATGCAGATCAATACAGTATTTAATATACAATTCACAAAGTGCAAGTAACATTTTGCTGCAATCACTGAGAAACAAAATGCATAAATAAGGATTACGAGACGATAAAGCAAGTCGTGTTCTTATGCAAATAGTTGCATTGTCAAATTGGAAGGTTTTGATTAGCTCATTTACTATGCTCAACCATTTTGAGGCATTTCTAAAAATATATTTTTTCTCTTTTTCAATGAAAGGCATTAAATAAATGGACACATTTAAGTTGCTTTAATTTACAAAGAAAACAAAAGCAAACTAAGCTAGGAAACAACAAATCAAATAATTTTTTTTTTTCAAATTGAAAATTTTTCACTTATTGCTTTCAGGATCTTTCGCAAACTTTAAAAACTGACAACGATTTTTCTTTATCCAAACAAAAAGTTCTTTTTAAAGAAGTTAAGTGAAAAATTATGAGATTAGAAAATTTACCCTTGTTTTTACTTAAAACCTATGTAAAACAATAAGCAAAAATACTAAGGAAATAAGGAAGCATTTTATAGCAAAAGTAAATATTAAAATCATTTTAAAATATTGAAAGAAGTTTACTTCCTACAAATTCAAAAACATTTGCGTGGAAAATTCAAAAAACAATTATTGTATTTCAATTGTAAGTTAAAACCTCTGCAGTAGCGCTTCGCTTCAGTCGACTGGCACTATAAACATAATACAGTCTTTAACTCACACACAACAATTCAAGCAACCTAGTCACTATAATACTGATGTTTATTTGACTCAACACCTGTTTTTGATAATAATGTTTTTGAAACGAAATATGAAGTTTTAATCTTTTTTTATGTAAGAATATTTGAACAACTGGTATTTACATTTCTCTCCTATTTTCACTGTTTATGTGTACCGTGTCACTGTTAATGTGTACCACCATTTAGTATCATGTATAGTACAGTTCATTTTTGAAAATTTTAAAACTATGCATCCAAAGATTAAAACAAAATGTAGTCAATACTTTTCTTGAATTGCTCCACCATGGTATGCTATTCTGCAATCGCACAGGACGCACTTCGACATTAATGTCCTGGAAGTAGCTGAGACCAGTGATTCCCAAAATGTGCTTCCCTGTCTTCACAAAGGTAGAGCAAAATTTTTGCAATTACTTCACAAATAAGTAGTTCGACTTATCAGTTTTGAAAATTTCATAACTTTTCGTGGTGCTCCTGCTGAAGAAATGAGAGCTATGCAATACATGTGCACGAGTTTTAGGAATTTCTGTTGATTAGTTTTGATTGGAAATAATTTTGCTTAGGGAAGGGTGTCGTGGGGAAACCATATTTCAAAAACGCACTTTGACACAAAATAGTTAGGAAGTCACAGCTATAAATTATAGCAGAACGAGAGAACAGAAAAACATTATTTCAGAGAAACCATTAATTAATATTGGGGGTAAATCTATCGTTATATCTATAAAGATATCGATTTTAATCATTAAATAACACTAAAAATGTCATTTCATATCTTAGTTCATCCACTATTTATGTTTAACTCAGAATGGTTGCCATATGGTGATTCTAATTGCTTTTTTTTCAAGCCCTTATTTCCCTTCGTTCTTTTTCAATGCACAAATGAAATTTCTTTTCTTCGATTGTCCATTTATATTTTTCAAGAATTTCAATAAACATTGTTGAAAAGCGTAAAATTTTCTGAGGCATCGTTATTTTTTTATAGATAATTTGAAAAAACTTAACCATTGTTCTGTAACAACAATTAATGGTTTAGAAAACAATAATGTAGTGCTTATGATTAACTATATCGTAGTCTTTATCTCAGTTGAATCGGGTGAAGTTACAGTGTTAAAGTGCATTAATGATCACAAAAAGTTATGAATGTGAACAAACAAGAGTATTTTTTACATTTAATATGCAACATAAAATGTGTAGTTGGTACACGTCGAACAACTGAACATACATTATTATAAATACACTATTATAAATACATATATTCTTCACACGGATTTTTATACAAAATATACACACTACTAAATTACTATCATTATTTGAAACCAAAAAACAGTCGTGTATATTTTAATCATTAAAACGTCTAAGCTTACTTTTATATATATATTTAGCGTGCACACATACACCAAAAAAATAGAACAAAAATTCAGTTATGCTATTAGTTGATAAAACAAAATTATTAATGCCACACACAGAGAAAACACAAACAAAATAATTTATTATGAATCATAAAGTAAAATAACGGCCGTTTGGGGTCTTGAAAATAAATATCATTACTAAGTCAAATATCACAAAGGTGTATTTGCCTAAAACGTACTGAAGTGATTCTTAAAATGTTATAAAGACATACATAATCATAATACGTAATTTTCCAAAATCAAAATCCAGAACTCTTTCAAAAATTACAGATCTTGACATTTTTGAATAAGCTGTCCGGTGGCTTGTCAAAACTTTCTTTTTTTTTTATTTCCTGCACATAAACTAAATACTATTTTTCTATCTAAAATCAAACATAAATAATAGGTCTATTATATATGCATTCAAATTTCAAATGTGATTTCACAAGGATCAAATAGTGCACAAACAAAAGTAAAAATAATTTTGAAGTTCAAATCACAAAATAAAATAACATTTAAATCATAAGATGAAGGAACTAAGAGTCTGAACAATTTAAATGCTCGCATAAAAACAGATAGAAATACAAATTCAAAAAAAAAATCTTCTGAAATTTTCCACTCTGCTTTTTGCGTGAGTGACTTAAAATCATTCTTCAAAACAGCCGATCAAAGTAATTGCAGGCTGCTTTTTAGCCTACTTTCCCGTTAAAAATAAAAGAGACGAAAAAAGCATTAAAATTGACTTAATGCATCTAAAAAATGTCGCCAAGTCCAAAAAATATCGCCAAGTCCAAAAAATATCACCAAGTAAAAAAAATATCGCCAAGTAAAAAAAAAGTCAAAAAGAAACAAAAAAATGAAATAAATATCGAAAAATTAAAAATTTGAAAGTAGGGTATTGAGATGGGGAATTTGTGTGTCGGTCTGTCGGTCGGTCGGTCGGTCTGTCCTGTCCCCCCCCTAATAACTTTTGAATGAACATTCCGATTTGGACGAACTTTTTTTTTGTTGGAAAGATCTCGGCGAGTACAGCTCATTCCCATATTTGATTTTTTTGATTTGAACAATTTTTTGGTTTCAACTTTGAGCCGTTCAAAACAACCGGTCCCCGCGATACTAACTTTTTGAATGAAACAGTCCGATTTGAACAAAACTTTTTTTTTTTGTTCGAAAAGATCTTTTTCAAGGATACTTCATTCCCGTATCTACATTTTTCGATTTGAAACAATTTTTTTCGTTCAACATTGAAACCGTTCAAAACAAGCTCTCACCCCTAATAAACTTTTTGAGTGAAACCGTCCGATTTAAAACAAAACTTCTTTTTTGTTCGAAAAGATCTCGGCAAGGATACTTCATCCCCGTTTTTTAAAATTTTCCGATTTGAAACAATTTTTTTCGTACAACATTGAAACCGTTTCAAGCTACCTTTTCTCCGCCTAATAACTTTTTAAGTGAAACCGTCTGAATTGAATAAACTTTTTTTTTGTTCGAAAGATCTCGGAGAGACTCATTCCCATACTTCACTTTTTCAATTTGAAACCATTTTTTCGTTCAATGATGAAACCGTTCAGAAAAAAATTTTAACATGAGCGTCCTACAGAGAAATTTAAATTGAATGTTGATTCTGAACTTCAAGGCGGATTTCCTTCAAACTAACTTTGTAAGAAAATGGTTTTGATAAATAATGTATTGTAAAGTACTTTTCTGAATAATCTTCTGTGAGGACTCTGATTCCGACTCCGACTCCGCAAACATGGCGGAAATGCAGGCTCAGAAAAAAATGACTGACTGGGCAGACGATTTTTTTGTTTATTTATTTATTTGTTTTTTTTTTTTTTTTGATTTATTATTATTATTTTTTTTTATCAGACGATTTTTTTTTTTGTCAACAAAAAATTTTTCATTCACGAGAGCATTTTTATTCCTCATTTATATTTAACAACTGGCAACGGATTAAAAATGAAATTCAAGACATTTTATTAACGAACGACTTTTTTTTTCTTTCTTTGATAAAATGTGTTTTGAAATTCTTTGTACTTTTATTTTATTTATTTATTTTTTTTTTCTTTTGAAAACGATTGTGGAATTTTTTTCTACGGAAGAAACTATAAACAGTTTACATTCTTTAAAAAGATGCGGCAAAAACTTTATTGACTCGTTTATTTACTTTTTTACGTGTTTATTTTTATCTGATGAGAGGGGTATATTTTTGCTTTCAGAAATCAGCTTTAAGTGCTATAAAGATATGTTTTGACATAATTTTTAGTTTCAGATAATCAAGAGAATATTGATCAGATGCTAATGCCGATGTCGATGTACGGGAAAGTAGGCTCGTTTAGTTCTTGACAGAACTTCTTGTTTTTTAGTAGAATGTAAAAAAATCGTAATAACATTATCATTAATTCAAAATTATTAAGTTTTAGCTTAACAATACGAAGGAGATTTACCATTTTTTCCCAAGTATGTACCTTTATCGAATAAAATAAAATGGATTATTTATTTTATTCCTTCAAATTTACTTTTTAGTATCGACATATATTCGAGAAACTATCGTACCTTGAACACTTTTGATTACTTTTCCCTAATATCATTTTGAAAACCTTTAGAACCTTTGTTTTTCGTATCAACATCTGACAAAAATTTTAAAATTGTACTTGGAGCATATGTTTAAAATTTTGTTCATGACAATGCATATGATTAGCATCACATGCAGGGCCGCCGCTACCAGCGATGGGGCCCGGTACCAATTTTAATGCTGGGCCCCCCATGCACCCCCTCCCAATTGCATATTTTCATGCCATCGTTTCAGCACATTTGCAATTGTAAAAAAAAGGAGAAAAAAATTCGGAAAACCTTTTTTTTTAGTTACCGTAAAGTCGGGTTACTTGGACCCACAAGGAGGTTACTTGAGCCCAGAGTAAAATGATAAAATCTGGGTTTGGTACTAGCATTAGAGACTGCAGAGTGCTTCTACCTAGAGGAGAAACGAGCAACTACGTGCAAGTCTTCAACTAATAAGTACCAAACCTATATTTTATCATTTTACTGTAATGGGCTCAAGTAACCCCTTAGGGTCCAAGTAGTCCGACTTTACGGTACGAAAGTGTGCATCTGATTTTATTTTCTCGTTTTTGGTATCGCCAGATGATTCTAAAAAGCGGTACATTTTCCTTTGCGCAAGCGTGTTTCATTCATTAGTGTTTGTACTAGCAATTGTTTCATATTGAGAATCGGCAATGGAAAGCGAGATTTTTTTTTTTTTTTGATGAAATTATTGACACTATTACTGGAAAAACATGTTCATAACCTTACGGGCCCCCCAAAGCTCTGGGCCCGGGTACTAGAGGTCCAGTATTCCCCCCCAAACGGCGGCCCTGATCACATGGACGTACCTTATTCCAATAACCAATAATCCAAAAAATCTAATATGTTCGTGTAATTTGAAAGGATTCTAGTTCCTTTATCTTGTCTTATAATATTTTCATGTTAGTAAATTTGAGAGTTAAAAACTTATCAAGAAGTAATAGGGAGAACGTTCAGCAACAAATATCTTAGCAGTGAAAGGGCTAAAAAATATATATACTTGGTGTCCATAAAAAGTAGTATTTCGTCATAGCACATTAGTTTTTACTGATATTCGGTGTTCTATTTGCGCATAAGATCGTAGTAGCTGGTTACGAAATTGTAGTTCAAATTAATCTGGGAAGACGTGTATAAATGGCCTTGACATTTGACCCTCCATGCCTCGAAGCATGGAGTTTATTTCAGGAAAGCAGGATTATATAATAACTTTTTCTCAGGTTAAGCATACAGGAAAGTTCTTTGAAACACAATGTGTTGTAAAGTTGGGTAAAAATTTGCAAAAGCAAGTTCCTTTCTCAAAAAGTCTAAAGACAAACCAACTTAAAAGATAACAATTAAAAGAGGTTCGATTAACTAGCATTTATCAATATACTTCATATTATAATCGGAAAATTCGAATGCATATGTACAAAAATGTCAAAGTTTCAAAATACATGAGGCACTTCAATGATGTAAACGTGAAGATAATTTCACTGTGTGGTAAACTACGTTGAAAACATTTTTCGGGTGATTTAAATGGTTCATAAATTTTTCTAACAATATTTTTATAACAATATTTTTATATATAGTATAGAAGAAACATAATAATGAAGAGGGGGTTTTTTAACCAAAATAAAGTCAGAATGATATCGCTTCACCATGTAACAATAATAAATAGATGGGGTTGTCAGGAAGAATGCGTATTTCACAAGAAAGTTCCTACATAATAACAATTGTGAAAAATATTATAAATGTTTCAAGATGGAATAGATCACAGTGCAACATTTTCCCCTACATGTATACGCTTTGGAGTAACGTATTGAAAAAGTTTTGATTGTGGCAGTAGGGGTTCTACTATCATGAGCATTAACGCCGAAGTACGCTCTTTCTCATCTTTAATTCATAGACGCCCAGAGATTGTCTAAATGAGACAGAGGAAAAGTTTCAAAGCTAAAGCCATGTGAGGTTGAAGTTAATCGTAGCATACAATAATTAAAGGGACACTTTTTGTTCCATTTGGGTAGAAAATCGTAGTAGCTAGTAGTCATTTTTTTTTTAAATTTAGGCAAGTAGTTACTTGTGTACTTGCACAGAGGCCATTGACATTTTATCTTTCTTGCCTTGTGGCAGTCTGAACACGGTTGTAACTGCAACTTTTTGAACTTTTTTTGGGTCTAAGATCGTTATCTCTAAATTATTTTACATTTATGCATGTAATTTAGTTAATGTTATTAAATGTGTGTACATGGGTACCACAGCACTTAAGCACTTAGTCCTTGCGGCAGTGTACCCGGGAAACAATTACTTTTTGCTTAGATTGCCTCTCTGGTTGCGCCTCAGATCGAAGCAGTTCGTCGTTAAATATCTGCCCGAACTAATGCATGTAATTTAGTTACTGTACTCATGGAAAACGCGTGTATATGGAGCCATGGCGTCTGATCTCTCCGACTTTGTGGCAATCGTATCTGCCTAGCAACTGAGATCCTCTGTCCCCTTTGTTTGCACGTCAGATCGAAGCAATTTATCGCTAAATTCCGATTGAAATTTATGAATGCAGTTATTAAAGGAAAAAAAGGAAAATCTACTTTGACATTTGATCCTTCAGCCTGTGTGACAATCGCACTTAGTTGCGACCTTCGTCCACTTTGTTTGCACCTATATGTAATTCGTCAGTTTTTGATTGATTTTATGCACGTAGATTTTTAGGAAAACACGCGTATGACATTTTTTGATCAAGCTCAATCCAAGCTATTACTCATAAAATAAATATCGTGCTTAGGATAAGTCACGTAACTCTTTCACTGCATAAACCTGATCTAATGCCAATGAAATGTCCTATCATTAGTTGCATATCACAATAAAACAGATGACTTTCCTGGTATGCTCTTGTAGGAAATCATCTCCTAAAACATTCACACTGTTCTAGCTAATTGATGAAGACACGAGCTCAAGGCTTCAGTTTCCTGAAGAGTGGCTCGAGAATCCACAGCAAGGAACACACAAGGCACATGACTCCAAGGGTGGTAAAGACATGGTCGTAGGAGCCAACATTATCCCTAAAGTAACCTGCAATAAAAATAGTGTTAATATACAGTTCAATAATTGTAAGCATAATCTGATGGTATGAAAAAGATTGCATTTCAAAATTTTGAGAACGTAGCAGATGCTTTAATGTTGAGTGCAATGAGACTTAATTGATGAAAAAAACATGTTTCCAAAGAAAAACTCATATGGAAAAAAGCATAATGACATGTAGAAGAATCGTGTAAAATATGTTACCAAGGGAAAACTACTATAGAAAAATTTGAAAATGTGTTGAGGAATAAGTTTTCACAAATAAAACCATACTCTGTCTAACAATAACTTTTAACTTCAAAGTATCGCATTTATTGCTATAGAAAATGAATACAGTAAATTATTCAGGTACGATATTTATTTCTCACTACCGTAAAATGGGGTGAATCGGAACACTTTTCAGCTTTGATTGTAAAAAAAGCAGTTAAAAGATTTTTTTTTTAATTTGATTTTTTGGGTAAAAACTTTGGTCTTGCTTTACTTTTGATGTTACAAGCAAAGACAAAACATTTTGAATAGTTATTATTAAAATATATAGGAAACTAGGTGACCCGTGCGGAATTCCGCAAAAAAAAAAAAAAAAAACTCCGAACTTAAAATTTAATACGACAATTTTTCTTGGCTTCATTTGCACAACATCGCCATCTACTGCCGTCGTTCTGACAACTTTTCAAAAAGATCAAAGACACGTTCACTTTTACAACTACTACAAAAGTGATACCCTATATTAAAATCAAATACCCAAGGCTACTACTAAACTAAATACTAACGTTATCGCAAAACTACCATAGTATTTTGAAACAATAAAAGTTACAATTAAGGTTTACCGAGCAAAGCCTTGGCTTGAAATGTCGCATTTAAAATTGATTTGAACAACAATGTAACGATTTTGAAATTTGAGCAAAAAATTTAACTTTTTCAAACTTCAATCGCTTATAAGTCGCTTAAACGTGGATTTTCGAGATTCTCGTTACGCGGCGCTAGCGGAGAAACGTTCTAAAGAACGCATTTTTTTTAATCTTTCGAATGAAATCAAAATGGAGACGATACGACAATTATTTCGCTAGATAGAGTTAATTTTGTGCCCAAAAATTGAAGTTCGAACAAAAAACGAACCGACACTTTTTAGAGGGTGGGTCTAATTTTCGTCAATAGCCCGCGGGATAAGCTTCAAAATCATAAATTTTCTTGCAATTCGATAAAGAAATGAGCGAGTTTCGACCGGGTATAGGATTCGGCTTAGAGAAATAATATATGGAGATTATGGGTGTTCCGAATCACCCCGCTGATAGGGGTCAATCGGAACACATGTTAAAATTCTTCTTTTTTTCAATTTAACCTATAATGGGTCTCACAAACATGAGTAATATTGATGGGGGAGAATAAGAACAGATAATTACTGTCAAATAAATGTATAATTTCAGTACCAGTAAACGTTTATAATTTGTCAAAATTCATAATAATTTTGTGCTTATGAAAAATGAAAAGTAATTTTAAGAAATGCTTTTGAATTGAAACACAAAGCTTTAACATGAATTGAAGTCACTCATGTCGTCCATAAATATGTACTAGTCCTTAAACCTAGCAATTGTGACTTGGCTTAAGTTTTTTCATAACATCTCCTAAAATGAACGCTGCCTTTTCTTTAGTTTCTTAAAATCTCTGGGTTTCGGGGCTTGTCCTAAAAGACTTTTTCGCTTTCGCTTATTTATCACTGTCTGTGTGGCTGGACTTTTAAAGTCTATATGACTTTCCCCCTCATATTTTAAGTAAAAAGAAGTCTCCCGAAGAAAGAATCTTTTGAAATCTGCAACTGTTTGTCATTCCAAGCTCTAGTTGCTCACGAGAAAGGATAAACAGTAATAAATCCTTGGTCTTGTCTTGATTAGAAGAATTGGGGTTTAGAGTCTTGATTTTTCAAACAGTTTCCTTCAAATATGTTTGAATTGGAACAACAGAGCAAAGTGTTCCGATTCACCACGCAATTTTTTTTCCCTATGGCATTTTTCAGAATTCTTCATTTTTATGACACAATTTATAAAAAATTTAAATTCTAATGTGGTATTCGGTTGTTCAGATACACTTATAATTGAAACATACCACTCTTAGCTTTTAAATATAAGAAGGTTTGTTCTTGCATATGAAGTTTTGCAGTCTATGAAAATGTGATGTTTTCTAGCATTCCACGTGCAGCCCTCCTTAGAAGCCAGTAGCGTTGCCAAATAGACAAAAGTAATTTTTTTCCTACTTCCTATGATCTTACCTATTTAAAAAAAAATTCACGGCGAAAAATACCCAATAGTTTATTTATGAAGAATTTCTTTGTACGGTCGGGAAGTTTTGTTCCGATTGACACCGCTGTTCCTATATACCCCATTTTACGGTATTCAAAGAGTTAGCAGCAATTTTGAACATCATTTTCGCTGTTAATTAGATTCTGAAAGCAAAATGAGAGAAAAAGTCCAAAAATTAATCAAAAGCATTGCTTTACATTACTATATCAGTGAAACAATTGTTTCTATCCACTAGAAGTGTCAAAAAAAAAAAAAAAAACTGATAGCGATGACCATACATTGCACTGAAACCGTTTTTGACATAATTCGGATTGGACTTACCTCGCTAGTAGTTTGAACTTTATTTCAGATTTTAATGCATAATTGTCATTTGTTAAAATCAAAACGATTCAAAATTTTGAGTTTTTGTCATTGACGACCTAAAGTTAAACAGTGGTCAGTATAAATGCTAAAAAAAATATTGCAGGTAACGTAAACAGGTGACGAAAATAGAGTCCGCCAAAAGAAAATATAGAAAAATAAAAAAGCAATAAAATTTTTAAAGTTATAAAATCCTCTCAAAAATTGGCAGAGGACGGAAAGTTATAACATTACTTAAAAAAAGATTGCTCATGTTAGTGAAATATTTAATGCATATCAAAGCTGTACAGTTTAAAAAAATTAAAGCAGCAAATTTTTATTATTCGTTGATGAAAATAAACCGCATAAAATGGAAAGCATTCTTAATAATCCATGTTCATTATACAAACACTTACGAAATATAGTTAATACGTTTATTTCATGTTTTCTTTGCGATTTTTTAAATTGGCAAAACGGACTATGACAGTTGTTAATTTTTTTCTCATTATTTAACTTTTAATCTGGGCACTTTTTGCTTTTCTTCAAAGTGTAAAAGTCTCCGAAAGTCGTGCGTCAATGTGACAAAAATACATGTGTTTAACTTTCCCCATGTTTTTCTACAATATCATATTGCTACCCATAAACGCACGAAGTCTTTTCAGTTTTTTATGAGTACAGAAGAATATTTTTTGGCCGAAAATGTCAGAGAAATTTTGCCAAGTATGAAAAAAAGCTAAAACGCTTAACAGAGTTGGCGACGCGTTTCACAGAAAAGTGAAAATGACTTCTTTTTCTTGACTTGAAGTTCAAAACATTTGGCACAGTAAAAATGGGCTCCTTCAGCGATATTTTTAACAAAATCCAAGTTCAGCAGTTTAAACATGGAAAAAATTACAAGGATTAATTATGAACAAGCATGTAGGCGTTTTCTTTATAAATGATCTTAGAAAAGGGTTAGTTTTTTTAGCGTCATAGAGATCTTCTTATAGACACTCGCATAAACAATTCTGTACCTTGGAGGTAAAGGGCACTAAGCCACAAAAATAAAATTAGCTTGGGCTCGAGTTGAAAGTTTTTCTTTCGTTAGAATTTGTATTGCTGGATTGTCTTTTGTGGACATAAAAGGAAAATTTTGTTTATTAAAATCTTATTTCTTGATACCTCTGAATGTACAGTGAAAAGCTGAGTGAATACGCTATAAAAATTAGTGCTTAAATCTAAAACTTGGAAAAACTTGACATATTACCTTTCTTTACCTCCCAGGTATAGAGATAACTTTTTTAATGCTTGTAATTTTCGTTTGAGGTTAATGTTTTTTACAACAGATTCAGTTTAAGAGTTTCGGCAAAGTTAAATTTAAGAAGTGTATAGCAGTAGATTTTATAAAATAAGCCTAAACTCGAAGAATGTGCTGTATTTTTTATCTCCATTGAAGATTGAATAATTATATCGAATAAGAAGCGCAAATACAGTCCTTGATCTAGATGTTTAAATCTACAATTTTTCATTGCGCATCCATTCGATATTGCTGACGTCAAACACAACAAAAACAAATTTTGGAAAAAAAAAATATTCGTCCTCATCAGTCATTTAACGTCCAAACAATAAACAGAAATTTCAAGCATAAAACCACTGAAAAACGAGTTCGATAGTGTTTTTCTTCTCTTTAAATTACCTAACTGACAAGGAAGACACTGAGTAGACCTTCAGTCATATCTCATGGTGATGCATAGGCATTAACCCTTGACATGGAGCAGTACATAAAATCAACAAGATTAGCACATATCAAGTGGATGGATTTGCTTTACGTAAGAGATAGTAGAGAGACATGAAGTACATCAGATTATACTCTTAAATTGTTTTAAGATGCTATCTTTACGAGAAGGTCTACAAGGCAACGATAAATAAATCTATGAAAATGACTCCACTATTTCCAAAAGGTATACGGTTCTTCAATATAAATTAACGGTTTAAGAAATAGTGTGCAATAAAAAATGTCGACTGTTCCTTAACTGATCATTATTTCTTTTTTCTCAAAACGAGTCATCTCATTTTCTGGTAATGTTATTCGTATCTTGAAACAAATGTATTTCTCTATATGGTTTGTATTCATTAGTGAAAAAAAGAAAATGAAATAATTTCACCTTCGTATGAGGGACAGCTTTAGTTAAATATTTTCCATATTTTTTGCAAAGGGGAATCAGGGACAAGATGATGATGCGGGGGAAAATGGAGACTATCGTATTTAAATTTTTAGCCAACAATTATAGCTCTATTCGTGAACTGGTTAAAAAAAAACACATAGGGCAAGAGACCCTACTGACTGAATCAAAACGTTCGTAGACAATTCATCTGTTGGTAATCAAGTGTTTTTTGTTTGGAGAACCTGCAAATCTAATTTTTTTCTAGAATTACTACTTTTGAGCAGAACAAAATTTTGTTTATTTTATTTATTCATTCAATTTTTTCTTTCTATAATTAACCGCATTTTTCCGATCTCCTACAAACACCAACTCCCCTGAGTAGTCCCCCTCCCCCTATTGTGCAAGAAATGCTATAAACAAAAATTTCTTAGCCAAAAATTTACACCGAGGTTTACTGGTATTAACCTATGACTATTAAATTATAGTAAAAATAATTAAACGAAAAGAAAAAAGAGCACTCATAACATTACATAAAGTTTCATAACATGAAAGCACTATTGCTTATTGTTTTCAAGAAAAGTTTAAAGTGAGCAAAGTTCTGGTTTGTTTACTCGCTAAAAATATTTCAGACAAAATATTATAATTCTGAGACTTACTATCTTATCAAGAGAGATTTTTCAAAAAATGAAAGCCTCAACAGAATCTTATCTCAATCCAGAACGGACGTACAAAAATAAACATTCCGACATTCCGAAGGACGGACTATTTTCAGACGATCTTCTTATGTTACGACAGCGGGACGAATAACATTTTTTTCCCTGAAAGACGTAATGTCCGAAAATACCAGTATCAGGCGGAACGAAATAATAGATTATAATAAAATCACCTCGCTTGGATGATGTAATAAGTGGATTGCCATATCAGAGATTACCGATTAATAAATCCTATATTGTTGACATTTGAAAAGCTTTATTAGGACGTTAATGTTCGACATAATGTTTTATTCGTTTTCATATTTGCCTGTGCTGGTACTGAAAAGCCATGAAACAGTTTAAGGAAGCATAAAAGTGCAGTTATTGCATTAGTTGTCTTCCTTCTGTTCAAGCAGAAAGCTTCAATAAATGTGTGTAAATAAATGCGTAAACCAATATGGTAATATGGTTAGTCGCTCGAAATGTTCATCTTTCCGAGTGTGTCACGCATTCCGTACATTGCAAGCATATTATATAAGCGAAGTTTTAAGCCTAAAAGTTGCATCATATGAAATATTATTTTCATTTTTACGATACTATTCAAAAATATACTTTACAGAATCATGAGTGTATTACACAGGCAGAAACTACTAATATAATAAGCAATGTTTTTACTAAAAAGTTTATTTATTTGCTTGTGTGCCAAATTCATAAAATAATTTTCCCCGCAAAGGCCTACTAGTAGTGGAAAATCATCAGTACGCCCAGTATCAAGGCAAGAAAAATAGCAAAAATATTTTTAAATAAAAAATAAAAGTAGGAGTAAGCGGTGTACCTCGGACATATGTGTACCTTGAACCTAGGCTAATTATACTTCTGCGTATTAAAATAGTTCAATAGCAATATGTGTAGTTAAATTATTTGCCTCTAGCGTATAATACCTCAGTATATAATACCTTTCTGTTTTGTTGAAAGCTTATCTGATTGAAGTATTGTTGAAAAAAAAAATCCATCATTCAAAAGTAAATTTTTTCAGATACTTTCATGTATTTTTATTCTGAAACATGTATTGTTTATTCTGAAATGACGGTCATGCATTATGCAGTCATGTTCTAGCTATAACACCATGTGCTTGAAACAAAGTTGATCCTAATCAGCTACTTTGTTTTTTATAACCAAGTGGAGTACCTCGAACCCAATACAAGTGGTGTACTTTGGACTGCTCCAAGGTACACACTTATGCATAGCTATTACAAATTCTAGAATTTCATGTTCTCCAGCTTGTTGAAATGCTTTTTAAAATTCTAGTGGGGTTTTTCCTTCCAAAATTTAAAAAGTTTTACATCCATCTGAATGAAAATATATTTCAGGATTTTGATTTCCTCTCATCAAATGTCACTGATCGCTCAATGCGAAAGCAAGAAGAAAATAATACACAAAATGATTTTACTGGTGTGTCAACATCTAAAGCTGGTACTTATTTACCAAGCCTTGTCACTCCTGAAGAAATAAGGCCATATCCAAAGGCACTACTGAGAAAACAATTCCGTAGGGGAAGGCCTAAAAGAAAGTCTTGTATTTTGACCGATACATCCGAAAAAGAGCGTCTTGAAATAGAAAAGGCTAAAAGGGAAATGAAAAAAGTAAAGCAAACTAAGACAGTAAAACACCCTACCAAGCCAGCCAAGAAAAAACTGTATTATTCCTCAGAGTCTGAACTTGAGAATATTTAGAATTTATATGAGGAATCCGATATTTCAGAGGAATATTTTACTGAGCTAGAAGATCCAGATAACCTCAATATTCAGATTGGTGTTTTTGTATTGTTGAAATTCACTGGCAAGAAAACTATCAAATATTTTCTCGCGAAGATTATTTCTATTGCTCATGATGGATATGAAGTGGATATGATAAATATCAGAAAAAAGATCGAAACTGTGAGAAGTTCACTAGAGAAGATCCTACCAATTATGAAGCTGACACAAAGGATATCGTACTCAAGATTTCACACCCAATGCTATCAGGTGGATCTGAAAGGCAGATCGAAGAATTAACATTTGAAATTACTTATCCAATTACAATGCTTGTTAGAAATACAAGTGTAGTTTTAAAAAATGATCTTTAGTATGGTTTTCAGAAGCAAGAGCATCTTGTCATTTTATTAAAAGAGTGAAACGTAATAAGTTACGATCTAAATTTTTATTTATCTTAGAAATAAATCAAAAATGTACTTCTACATTTATGTGTAGTTTACTGATTTATAAATAGTGATGTTCTTACAGAAAATCATGTTTTCTTTACCTGTTAATCAGTGGTCCAAGGTACACCATCCCAAGATCCAAGGTACAGCACCGGTGGTGTACCTCGGTACTTATTGCATTCTTGTGTTTTTTTAAAGAACTCTAATTGAAATAAGTTAAATAAAATTCGATTTTTTACACAATATATAATTAAGTTTTAACTGAAGGTATTTAGATTTGGAAAATAATTATGAAATTAAAAATTGAAACGTGAAAATAGATCCGAGGTATCCCACCTTCCCCTACTATAAAAGTGCTGAAAAATTATTTTATTACAGTATGCAACAACAACATGCAACAATATTCGTATGTTAAAGAACGATTAACTGCTTATTTTGAGCTCCGGCGTTTAAGGGTAAATGTAAGTATAAGTGCAAACTTATTGTTTCAGTAACGGTAGTTTTTATGAATATTTATTTCTATATTTGTATCATGATAATATATTTATGTAATGAAAATTGCAATTTATATCTTCACAAATTATATTTGTGCAGTTGTATTTTTTATTGTGTCCAAAAAGAACGAAAGTGGAAAGATTTTATTTTCGCAGGTAAAGTAGTTATAAAAGTTTAACCAAAAAATTTCATGTCTTTAGTTAAGGGTTATTTTAAGGATTTTTTTCATTTATACAGCTAAAGGTAAAAACGAAGCAATAAATATCTATGTGTTTTCTTTACATATCTAAATTGCTGAAAGTAACAATTTTCCATCATTACAAAAATAAAGATGCGAGAAAAAATTTCGGAAATAGAAACACCGAATTGTTTTTAAACTTTAAAACTAATCCTATTAAAATCACTTTATAGCACTACAACTCATATCAAATTTCAAGGAAGTATTTCTCAGAACTAAACTACAGCACGGAAACGAAATTGTTTTTTTAAAAAAAAGATAATTCAGATCGTGCAGTAATGTGCTCGGTTTTGACCCAATTTAAGGTTTTTGACTTTGAATATAAACTCTGGCTCCAACCTTATAACTGATTTCGAAATAGATCGATTTGACTCCTATGCTCCATAGGTACACGCTCTACCTTGATGAACCATGGTGTGGTAATTTTTGAGTGAAGTAACATCAGCAAGATCAGCTACTGGAGAAAACGACAATGACCTGGATGAAAGTGAGAAAAACAGGGTCAAGATCCGTGCGCGGTTTCGCTGAGAGAAGGTAATTTTTATTTCCTTGATGATTATTTAACTACCGGTTTGAAGAGAAATTGACAGCTACCGCTAGACGAGTGCTAATTAGTTTGAAAGTGATGGTTCTAACAGGTGATAGAAAGGGAACAACGCACAAAATAGCTATTGATTAGGAGTGTCATATTGGCTCACGAAATATGCATTTTAATAAGCGGCTGAATATAGTAAACTACTTATTAATTGACCTTAGAAGTTGCAAGTTTTCTCTTGCTTTTTCCATTCTAAGCTACTAATTTTAACAGGTATAATAAAACTATCTGCGAAGTATTTTACAGAGAAAATGAGTTTATATACTTTATATTTCGAACAAATACTATAGAGCCTAAGAAGGACCTGAACCTTGAAAGTAGCAAACAATTTTGCACAATAAATTAAGAAAACTACTTATTGGTTCATTAAATTTTGATTCTCATATACGGACACTATCCTGAAACCGGCTGAATATTATTGGCAAAAAAATGCATAAAATTATATTTCATTTTAAAAGTTTACATGCTGATTTGTTATTTTTTCATTTTTAAAAGTGGCTGGATACAACCAACGAACTACTTTGCTTACAAAGTGGAAGGCGCTTCCTGCCCAATTAACCTGAAAATATTATTCCGTACAATTTTAATTATAAGTCCTATTGTATATTTGATAAGGAAAATCGAAAAGCTCTATGTTTCTGTACATTTTGCTTAGAATAAGAGATTGAATTTACTAACCAAAACGCTATTTCACCACGCAGAAATAAGACAATTTCCAATCCTGATATTTAACTCCAGCTAATGAGTTTTATACTCTAACGAACAAGTAATGAATTTAGTAACCAGCAGTTATCAACGCATTAGAAAAACAATTGTTAATTTTGTGATCATCTTCAAGTCAACAAATTTCGAATTTTATAAGAGATTGAGTTCTATAACGAAATAGTTGTTTTGCGTAAGATTTGAAAGTCTCTTTCCGTACTTATAATTTGCATTCTTATTCATCAAGTATGATCCAAGTAAATAGTGTCAACTGAAATCTATTCAGGCTGGCAATTTCAAGAATTTTCTTTTCTTATACTCTCTATTATGAATCCCAAAATTTTATTCGAATAGGAAACTAAGTCTAACAACAAACAAATTATTAAAACATTTGGAAGAAAGAATAAAGAGCGAGTTTTGTTTTATAATTCAAAAAAAAAAAAAGCAAGTTCTATTTTATTTATTCTTTTGATTAGGATTTATCCAACTTTTACTCGAGTAAGAAATTCGTTAAATAACCGACAAAACGCTTTGTATTAAAAAAAAAAAAAAAAGCGGTAGTTTTCCATTACTTTTTTTTTGCCTCTCAAAATTTGGCTTATATTTCAGTTAGAGCAGTTCAAACATACACCTCAGCTATGATTTGATATCCATGTTGATTTGAGTTCACATACTTTCTCAAAAGTGTTATCAATAAGGTTAAAAAAACGAGAAATTAAAAAATAATAATAATATAAAGCTAGACTTTGAATAGCCTAAGTAAAAGCTTTATGATAAATGCGAATGCCAAATGCGCATATGTTACAATGTATAAAAACAAAGCATTTCTTACCTATTAACATAGGAAACAGTAGTTGACCAACCCCAACGAAGAAATGGCCAAGTCCAACGGCTACTGCTAGTCTTTCCAATCCTAAATAGTCTCTCATTACCACAGGAACATTGGTCATGACGCATCCGTTGAAAATACCCATGCAAACGGAAACTGTAAGAAACAATGCATGTGTCTGACACATTGGCAGAACTAACAGCAAACCTCCCATGGCAGCAAAGCAAAACATCACGGTGTACTTTCTCTTGAGGCACTTAAAGTCAGACACCCATCCTAAGCAGACAGCTCCAAAAAGGTCTCCAACAGAAAAGGCAGACACCAAGAAGACAGCGTCCGTTTCAGCTAGACCTCTGTCTCTTGCAAAGTCAACGATGACAGTGAGGTAAGCGATGAAGTTGACTACATTGCAACCGAAAGTGATGCAGATGGCCAGATAAACAGGGTGCGTAAGGATCTGAGCTGTGTGACGAAATTGGCCAAAAACACCATCTTCTCGTTGCTTCATCTTCTGGAAGAGGGTAATTGGAGCCGAGTTGCCCAACACAGGACAACGGGAGGCAGGTTGAGTTTCGCCGTTGGTAGAAGTTGGAAGAAGTTTGTATTCTCCATTTTGATGACATCCATTCGATCCGTTTTGTCCAACATCATCTCTGTCGGCTAAACCAGGCATCATTATGATCTGATGCTTTGAAATGTCACCTGTAGCGTCATTTTTCACAACCAGAGGCTCACTAAGAGGAACTTCATCAGCTGCCATGTTCTGGAAAGGAAATGAAATAAGTATATTTTTTGCAAGCATATTGAAATATAAGTGTTTGTTAAGCGAGAATTTGTTTTCTGGAAATGATGGAAGATCTTTCCTTTTACTTGAAATTGTGGGAAAATTTTTCAATACTTCTTTTTTAAATTTGCACACTACTGCTCGCATATGAGACCATCTAAAGTATAAAAAAAGTCCAGGCTTTAAATAATTTAAGCTTTTATCTGCTCAAACGAAAATGCTGTTTCATACATACATAATAGATAATAATTATAGAATTAGGAATATACAATCAATCATAGGGTAAATTTAGTTTCCGTTTAAGAATCAGGATTAATTCGTTGATAGTTGTTTAGCTAAAATCTGGTTTAGTTGCAATATTTTTCATCATTATAAATTTTGATGAAAGTATGATATATTGGTCATAATTGCTTATATCATAAAGAATAAACAAATAATAATTTTTTTACAATAGAAACAATGAATCTAACAATGAAACAATGAATCTTTTTTACAATGAAACTAAAGTTTCATAAAATTAGACAATTGTTTGGGTGACAATTTTTAATAAAATTTCATAAAAAAAATCACTGCAAGCGTATTGCTTTTAATTTTTCTTCTTCTGACGGATAAAATGTTTGCCAGCCGTGCATTTGATCATAACTACATTTTTAATACCAGTCATGTTCTTTTTTTTTTCAGGATCGAAATATTTCCGGAGCAAGGATCTCCAATACAGCAAAATTTGCTCTGAAAACACTTTTTTTAATCGTTAAAAGTTTTGCGATATTTATTCTATTTTTTACAAGCATTAAAATGGTTACATCAATGGTGCATCTTCAATAAGAACGTCAATGGTTGCGGTATACTATTTACACAGTGATGAAATATCTGGCAAATTACCTTTAAAACTTGACAAATATAATACGACATTTCACTTGACATAAGTTTATAATATAAGAACTCAAAATGCTCATTTTACTTTTCGGTAGTGTAATAGTTAGATTTAAAAAGCAAAATTTTTCGTAAATGAGTGAAAATTTCTATTATTAAACTCCAATTATTTCCATTTACTTTGAGATTTGTACGTTTAAAGGGAAGTCGGCAAGCATTATGCTCATAAAATGCTATTTTATAGCCATTTACTAGTAGCTTCGACGGTATAAAATGCCGATAAAATAATCCAAAAAGAGAGAAAATCTACCCTGCCTGGGAAAAAAGTCTTTTTTTTTAGCTAAATCAAAAAACTAAATTAAACTTTAACTTAATTCCAAAGACCTATCTCCTTAAGAAACCAGAAAACTTTGAAAGAAAAAAATGCTTCTACTGCAATTTCACAGAAAGTTTGTTAGACAAATTTTTTTTAATTTGTAGTGATCTGCCTTGAAATTTTTCCTTTTTTGATGAAAAGACAGAAATGGATAAAATATTTAAGAACTGTTGGTTTAGCAGTGTATTTGTTAAGTTAACACATGGAGAGAAACACATGTTAACACCAAGTTAACACATAGAGAGAAAAAAAGCACAAGAAAAAACTATAGCAAGATGGCAGTAGTCATTTAATAAAATATGTAAATCAACTGGAGATTGTTTTGCAATTAACTAGCCGATTAGCGATCCTGGACTGTTGAGTATCCGGCGAAATCGAGTCCAAACTGAGCTATGTTCTATAAAACTATAAAATTCAGCACTTGGTAATATTTGTTGAAAAAAGAGGAACAATTCTGAAGATTAAGAATTCATACCATTCTCATAGTTAAATTTAACCTTCTACAACTGTAAAATAAAACTGTAAAATAACAGCATTTAAGTGCAAGAAAAGATATTACTTTTAAAAGTACGATTCGAATAATTGCTGAAACACAAAAACAATGATGTAAGTATTCATTTCGAATTGCAACACAGCCATGGAAATTCAGCTTTGCAATAGTTCGATCAAGATTGGCTGGAAAATTATACCAGTTTTATTAACTGTTCAAGAACATTTATTTCATTCCTTAATGTAGAAATTTTGAAAAATAAATAAATTAAAGAAATACGCGACTTCATTGAATATCATGACGCAACACTTCACTAACGTGTACTAACTTCAGATTGACAGCCGTTAACACCATTGGTGGTTTTCGGCTCCAGGAACGCCAGTTTCCCGTAGATGCTTTTCTTGTTTGGCGCAGGTGCCACGGATGAAGCCGGAGTTGGTGACCGTGCCATGAACGCTGGGATGAGCCCGTTGAGGATGATGGCGCCTAACAGCAAAAAACTGCCTTTGAAGCCATAGGCGCCCAGCAGGTATTCGATGAGTGGGGGCAGTGCGAAGGATCCCACAGATGCACCAGCGTAGGCGATTCCCGTTGCAGCCGCCTTGTGGTGCTTGAAATGCTGGTGAATGAGGACTGGATTGAGGGTGACAACAAGACCGTTGCCTATTCCTGGAAACAAGTTTTAGAATGATATTTTAAGCACGAAGTTAAGACTATTATCTTACATTAATCATGAAAGTAGAATGTTGTTTGTTGTTGTTGTCTTGTGAGAGACAGGCTGGCAATTTGGAGTGCACAGCTCCACTTTCCCAACTGGACCGTAGTGTGGTGTGACGTACAGCTTCCACAGTACACACACCATAAGGACCCGTTTATAGGGTAGGCAACCATTCACAACACAACAACTCATTCACACAAAGAAAGGACAAGGACAGGAGAGAAAAAGTACATCCATGCCCGAGCAGAGATTCGAGCTCGGGGTTACTTAAGCCGAGTCAGACTTCTCTGACCACTAGACAAGGTGGCCGGCTATGCAAATAGAATGTACCCCAGACTTGATTCAGAGACTTTCAGTTCCATGCAGGAACATTGATCTTACCCCGAATCCTGATTTCTCAGAATAAAGGAATGAAAAATCATCAGACGGTGCCATGTGATGACATGAGCCTCATCTTTTAATTTAATTTGTGATTCTTGAAGTGCTTGTAAATGAGAAGTGGATTAAGGGTGACAATATGACCATTGTCAATTCCCGAAAACAAGTTTCTGGGAATGCAGTTACTGGATTCCCAGTCGTTTGTATTCTGGGCAGGGCCACCATGTTTTCGAGAAAATGCCTTTGTGGCTAGTTGGCAGAGTCATCTTGGGGTATCTTGGCACAGGCCAGCGATCTATGCCAACTTATCCCTACTATGATGTTGGCGTGACATCGCATAGTTATAGATACTTACACAGACCTACCTGTTGTCCCTTCTAGTAGTACGGGTAATGCTGGTATTTAAAATGTTCCTACTACTGGTTGGAGTAGTACTAGTATTAAAAATGCCCTATTGCTAGCGTTGAAAGGAGTGAACCTTCAATCTCCACTAGTGCAACCAGCTTCTCCAAAACATTTTCGACTTGTGACCCCTGAATACATTCAGCCTTTTCCAAAGCAGGGTCACGAAAACGGGAAACAGGGGAAAAAAGAGGAGGCACTGTACAATCCGAACCGACACTATAATTGAAAATGAACTGGCAAAAGAAAAAGCTGAGAATATAAAATAAAAACACTTTACGTTGAAGGAACAAAGAAAGAATGCCAAAACCGTGGCTATGAAATCAAAGAATATTGCAGAGAAACGTTTAAAGAAGGAAGATATTAGTAGCACTGAAACTGATAAGCCTTTCTCTGATGCTGTAACGTATGCTGATCTTGAGGATAGCTATGATTTCTTGTTTCCTCAATACAATTTTGAGAATAAGGATGAGCCATTTCTACTGGATCTGGTCTGCCCCAACCTTTCGTACCCCCCCCCCCATGCAGATGAGACAGCCTTAAATGCTGCTGTTGTAGCTGATTAGGTGAGAATGGGGTAGTGAAGTATGTGGCCTGCAAATATCCGGAGCAAATATTTAAAATCTATAATGAGGACTTTTCAGTTTTCTCTATGGTGAAAACTACAAAGTATTGGAAGTGACCAGAGCCACCCGACGCAATCTGGTGCCCCAATAACAAAGTTCTGGGGAAGATTACCTCTATATGCAGATGAGTAAGAGCCCATCTTTTGCAGTTTACATGAAACATTTGTAACCTACCTACAATGCTCATACAAGTTTTTTAAAACTTTGTTTTGACACATTACCTTTTAATCTATTTAAATAAGTATTTAAAAAATAAAAACATGTTATATTGCTGCAAATTTATCATTTCAAACAATGTTATGCCAACGTACCCCAATGCATATGCCAACTTACCCTGACTCCGGGGGAAGCCTTCGAAAAATATTTTTCACAAGTTTCCCAGTGAATTTTAGACTATGTTCCCAGTGGTTTTTTGCAGCCAAGATGTTACCCTATCAGAAGCATAAATTACTTTTACCATAAGTACAACAGAAAAAATTAGAAAAATCGAGAAGTAAAAACTATGCCAACTAGCCACGATCTCCCCTAAAATATTTAATTAGCAGTAGTATTTAATAAACAATAAGTAAAGTAATGAATTACTAATTAAATAAATTTGCTCTACGGTTAACTTCTGTGAAAATATCTTCAACTGGGGGCATCCACGGATTGTTTATGGATCAGACTGCGCCAATCGGTTTGTTGAAGTAAATAAACAGTACATGTTTAGCCTTCTCATTGCTACTGAGAAGCAGCATTGTGAATGCTTTATTTTGTACGTAAACCACACAACTGTTGCAAACACTCTGCACTTTGTGTAATCCATCCTCTTTCCTAAGCCAAAACCTAGAGGAGTAATATTGAGTGAGATAAGAGGGAGGAGGTTGTGGTGAGGATCTGTTCCTTTCCGATTCATATTCCTAGAACATTTGCAATGACACCTCAGTGAGGTGATGTTGTGCTATGCTTTGCATTAAATTATATGAGGCAGGTATCCTTAAAACAGAAAAACATTGCACAGGTCAAATGTGTCTCAGTAAATCTTTCCTCTGATTATTTCCTCCTGATTGAAAAGGAGCTTGTCATGCTACTTGTACCAATGGTTACAATCGAAACCTTGTCATGGTACTCAATTGCGAATCTCGCTTCTGGTCTCAGATGGGACCCCTCTCAGAAGAGAGGATCAGGAAGTGTTAGTGTGAGTATAAATAAGAGCGAAAGTATGGAGATACTAAAAACTCAGTTTAAGCTACCTTTAGTTATTTAAAGGGAAGTTATGACTCTCATGACTTTCCCTTCTCTGGATCCGCTCCTGACGGTACTTTAAGCGTGGAGTGCTTGCAGAAATCACATTCATAGATGCTGCCTCTATTGTGATAGCCAAAACGTAAACTCTAACACAAGTAGTTTCATTATAAAGTTTAGAAATGTCTTAACAATGTATGAAGCAGAAAAATGTCTAATTTAGCTTTCGTGTAAACTACTTACTAGTACTTATTGAAAGTACTAGAATACTATGTGCATTGTATGTGGAGTGAAAAAAAACTTACCTCTAAATAATCCAAAAAATATTATGAGATATATTAGAGATGGTGTGAAAAAGCATGCTGCAATAGCAACAGCAGATATTATAACACCGCTAACTAAGATGCTTCGTATAGAGAAGTAATGCGTTAGGAATCCAGCTAAGGGACCTGCAACGGAAAACAAAACATACTATAATATACTCGAAATATACAGGGTGTCCACTCCAATCGTGGACCAATAGCTAATTTCTAAACCGTTAGAGATAAGCATAGAGTTTATTTAGGAAAAAATCTCCAAATTACGAAAGGAATTTTGGGTCCATTCAATGTTTTTCAAAAAATCAAATTTTGAAAGAGTTACGAAATTTAAATTTTTATACAGCCCCCCAGTCCTATCAATCATATTTAGTAAAACATTCTTGACACTGTAACGTTTAAAACTAAAAAAAAATCACTCTTCTACCACAAAAATTGACCGAGTTATGACGTTTTGAAAAATCAAGATTTTGAAGGATTTCGCATACGGTCCCTTAAGCGATCTCTCGATGACGTCATGAAATAATGCAAAATCTTGATTTTTCAAAACGTCATAACTCGGTCAATTTTTGTGGTAGAAGAGTGATTTTTTTTAGTTTTAAACGTTACAGTGTCAAGAATGTTTTACTAAATATGATTGATAGGACTGAGGGGCTGTATAAAAATTTAAATTTCGTAACTCTTTCAAAATTTGATTTTTTGAAAAACATTGAATGGACCCAAAATTCCTTTCGTAATTTGGAGATTTTTTCCTAAATAAACTATATGCTTATCTTTAACGGTTTAGAAATTAGCTATTGGTCCACGATTGGAGTGGACACCCTGTATAATTTTGCATGCAATTATAAATTTTATTATCTTTTCTTTCACACATGGCTTATAAAAACTGTTCATTCATTTTGTGAACTACAACTGCACTTGTGTTTATGACTTGAAAAAAAAAAGCTTACAGTAGAAGAAAATGAAATTTTTGATCAGAAGATTACAATTATTTTGTTTAATTAAAAAAAAATGTTCCCTAATAATGATTAATTTTTTTTTCAATTTAAAACTTTCAGCACAGTCAAAGTTTACAAGTTAAAATAAACTTCATATTAAAATATATATGTTGCTTCTTTATGGTGAAATCATGCTGTCCAATTTAACCCGTCATGCGGCAAAATTATTAGTCACTATATTGATAACGAATTTGTCAATAGAAGTTAAAAGTAATTCATGGTTTCAGAAGAGCAATTGAATTTCAAAATTTTATTCATCAAAACAAGAATAAAAAGGCACATATTTTACAATGATATTCTCCATGATTTTCCAAATATTTACAGTGATATAATCCAATATTTTAGAAATATTTACAATGATATCCTCCATGATTTTACAAATATTTGTCGATAGGCGGACTCAGAGTCAAGGACTACATAATTCTAACAGAAGGAGTTAATATTTTTTTCGAAGCTGCATTTCTGCCATAGATGCGGAGTCGGAGCCGAAGTCGACGAGTCGGAGTCTATGATTTGGAGTTGGAGTCGAAGGTCACATAAAAATGCCAAATAGCGCAGTGAATTTTTAGGTGTTGACACTGAAGATTATCTCGACTAGAATAACCTGGCAGTAGGGAACTACCCTGTTTCACCGCAATGACTCAGCATTCGTGCAACTGAATGAAAAGGTATTGCCGATTATGACGGAAGAGATTAATCAACTTTGAGACTATTAATCAACTTGAAACGAGATATTAATCCACAGTCTAAGAGATTAATCAACTAAGCTAAACATTTGGGTCATTTTGTAGATGTCTGGTCTTTTGTAAGATTGTTAGAAGTAATATATTTCAAATGCATATTCTGAAACTATCACGCGATATATTCTCTAGAAATATGATAAGCACAGAGAATGGCACTTTTAAATTTGAGGAAAATTGGTGAAGTTGTAGGTATCTGCTAGATGAATTTGCACAGAAAAATTAAAAAAAAAAAAAAAAAACTAACTAAATGGGACGTGTAAAAGAAGCAAGAATGCAATTTAATATGCTTTAGAGTGGACATAAAAACATGTTGAGTACTTAGATTCCTGGCATGCTGCTTATACCATTGAAAAAAATGGGCATTTACAGAGATTCATAATGAAAATATCGACAGTTTCATCTTTGATTCTTCGGGAATCTCGCTTAATATCGCAGAACTGACGCCGGTATGGACGAATCATTCCTCTCGCCAGCTTGGTGTTATGTTGGAGAACATTACACTTGATAATAAATCCCCAGGTAGTCGTCAATTTATAACATTGCTTTGAGTTTCAGTGAAATTAAAATTAATTAGCCACAAAAAAAAAAAAAAAAAAAAAAAAAACGTGCAAATTTAGGCGGAAATTTGTGTGAAAAAGCTTTTGTGATTGCAATACTTAGTTCACTTCTTACAAGAAAGTTAAAAAGGATCTATTTAAATGCCCTTTACCTTAAAATACATTACAAACTACTATTTCAATAAATCATTTCGGACAAAAATGTTCAATTGATTTCCGGGGAAGGGGAGGGGGTCTAAGTTGTTTTTCTCTCTTTGTGGTTAATGGAAGAATTCTATGCAAGATAGACGGGGTGCCTATCCCCGTAAGAGCAATAGAGCACCCCTCAAATACTGCAGAACACCTTCTCTAAGAACGGGACCCTCCGCCTCCCTCCCCCTAAAATGAAAAAACACTAAGAAATATCCCGCAAAAATTCAATGGCACAGTCTGTTCGCCCCCCCCCCTCTTCCCATTGGGCACCCTGATGTTGATAGCTGAATAGTTAGTTGTTTCTTTAAAATATTTTTGATGACTTGAATTAACTTATACAAGAACAAGAATATATTCGTTTCAATAGTTAGGAATCAATCAGTGGATATATGAAGTTTCCTGCTTGAATTACTTTGCCCTTACGCCCAATAAGGGAAATAATAGATGTGAAAAGAAGGAAATAAAGAAAAGAAAAAAGTAGAGGAAATGGGGAAGAAAAAGATAACTTTGCTTCTAAATGCCGGAAAAACACATTCAAACTTCGAAAGCGCAAAAGTTTCATTTAAAAAACTAATAATTTCAGTTGAATAATTGATAATTTTCTGCATAACTAACTCAGGGGGTTTACTTTGAATGAACAACAATAGATGCTAAATACTGAGGTAGGACAAGAGTGAACCTCGATAATTATTCATGACTCCAATATGCTAGACAAAGATTTGGGCTCATTTAAATACTTGAAAACAAATCCAGCAACTTATTTTGGGATTTTTAACGATTATTTTTCACCTTGTGTTTAATGAAGGAGTCGCAAGAGAAAAGAAGAATACAGATGCCTAGTTATTTATCTCTTAAAATATGCAGAACAATCTCTTTCGCGGAACTGTTTTATTAGAAAACAGTTGTTGTTCCGAAGCGTTGCACAAGTGACAAAAACCTATTTACGGCATTAGTGTTACTTAATCAGAGTGCTCATCACGTCCAACAATTTTTTTACCCTTGATCCCAATACGCAATTCACTAGAGAAAACGCCTAAGCTCTTCGTTTTAGTCATAAAAACCCTGAAGGGCTTGTAGGCTGATTAAATCAAAAGATCTCGTATGATTGGAATATCAATCTTCAGGAAGCTGATTTTGCTGTTCCTTGGAATTAGCCAAATGAATCGTACAGCCAACTTAGTCACGTGATTGGGTACATCCGACCATCACGTGCGGTTGTCGTGCATCAAGATCAGAGACGACTTTTTATTATGTCCAGTGAGTCGAACGTTAATTAATATTCCAATGATTTAATGTCTTGTGCAGCCGTTTACGTAAAAAATTACATTGCACTCCAGTAGTTGGTTTCAACTGGTTAAAACTGGCTTGTTGAACCGCTTGAAATTCTTATCTTTGATGTGCTTGATCGTAGGAGGTATAGATCAATATATTCACACAGGTGTGCGAAATGGAGTTTGATTTCATAAGCCCGGCCTACACTAATTGATCAGTTTACGAAACGTTGCACTTTCAGAAAATAGAAAGCTGAAAGTATCATTACAATAAAGGTATTGCTGCTAGCAAAATGAAACGTAGCATTTTTCTCTTCCCTTTCCGAACAGTTTAATGAAATTATTCTTTGAACAAAATGTTAATGAGCGTGGTGTGATGGTATTCAATGGTACGCCTATTAGGAGACACCGACTTCATGTCAAATACCATGCGGTTAAAGTTTTATGTGAAATCCCTTAGATAACGCACGTTTTTCAGTGGTATTTTGATTTTTTACGTATTCCAAGCTCTCAAAATATTATTACATTTTTCTTTCCCCCCTTTCTGTTATAAAGATGCAAATCAAGAAATGTAGATGAATAATTAAAGAGCATTGGAAGGTATTGTATCTTCAAGCGCTACAAAGAACAATACTAATGTTGTAATTGGGTAGCGACCCAGAAGGGGGCGGGGTGATGCAACTAAAACTCATGTTTTGGCTCATGCGGCATATGTTTAATGACATGCTTGATCTTCGGGTACAATAATAACATTAATTAAACCTTCTCTCTCTCTCTCTCTGATTGCAAAGTGCATAATTGTCATTAATGTGCGCTATCCCTATGCATTGGCAAATCCAATCATTATTTCCATATTTTCGAGATTATCTACACAATTTACTTTTTTTAGTGGCAGCTTAAATACTTAAAAGGTGGTCTGTATTTCTGGTGCAAAAACAAATGTATATTTTACTTAAATTACTAAACAGGATTAAACAGAACCTTTAAATTTTTTATAAATTGAGCACGATAGAGCGTTCTTACGGTACATCGATTACGGGGATAGAAGGATGTAGAGGATAGATAGAGATAGAGGGACAGAGGAGTCGAACGTTAGAATCGATCTAACGTTAAACTGAAAAAAAATGAGTCACTTACTATAATAATTACACCATAATTGCTTCAAAAAGTTCTTTAAAAAAGGGAAGAAGTAAAAAAAAACTGTACTGTTTCAAACTAGGTAAAGAAAAGATTACAATTATTTATTTTGTATCAAACATTAAACTTGATTTTTTTCTAAACTTTTTTTTGTGGGTGTCTAAGGAGACAGAACATACTTAGATAACTTACTATTGCATTATAATTTTAGCACTTTTCTTATGAAATGATACTTTAAACTTATAACACAAAAACGTTTTGAAACAATTCATTAAATATTGTTGACTGCAAAATATGTTTTGTTTCATTTATGCGTCAATAATTTTTATGCATAAATTTTACATAGTTAGGAGTTCATCATTAAGCTTAAAATTCATTTATGGTTTGAATGTGAAGCGTGGTATGTATATTATTTGTATAATATCGTCAAATATACTCATATATGCATAAATTTTTAAATTTTAGCAATTAATAGCTCTTAATAAGGATGACTTTTTTTCAATACTACACTGTTAAGCACCATTTTAAATTAATGTTTCGTAATTATTCTAGAATTCACATTTAAAAAATGTTATTATTATATATGTACTCCGTTAAAAGACTAAGTAAATATGAACAAAGATTCAGCATTCATGATTCAGCCTACCGAATAATGGGTAGAAAACCAGAGCTGGCCTATTACCTAATAATGACAGAAATTTCGTTAGATCCTTAAACTCTGACAATTCAGCTGCAAGTATCGTCAAGTTTTCATCCAAGGTATCACAGCAACTCTTGGCTTCTCTGGAGGATCCAAAACGGGTTCTCCCGTCTTACTGCTGGCGAAATTACCGAGCAAGTAAGGAACTTGCCGACATCACAAGGGATGACTTCATCCACTCAGGGAAGCAAGTTGGCAATCAAACAACATAAATTTTTCCCGTTTGTACTTAAACTATTATTATGTTTGCACTATGTTCTACCCTAAACTCTCTCCCTCTCGCAATGTACGGTTGTACCCCCACTACGGTATTTGCGGTGGCGATTGTAGGACTTGAATAAATAAATAATCTTTTATACACATTCAAATAAATTTACAAACTACTGTACATAGATTAATATACTCTGCATTTTTAGATTTATATATTTTAAAATAAACGTCGACTGTTATACATAGACTAATTTACTCAGTACTTATACTATGTTGTTAGATAGTTCAATATTGAAAGAACAAGCAAAATAGTTCCTAAACTAACATTAAAAATACAGAATCTTATCAATCTGCTTGTTAAATAATCATTTAAGAGCAAAATACTTTTTAGGTTTCATTGAAAATTATAATTTTTTAAGATGTAAATACTTAATAACATTAATATTAACTTGAAATTTGCCTTGTGGACGACGTAACAAAATATTAAATTTTGAATAGTAGTAGGCATTTCATTTTAAAAAACAATTGCTTCGAAACAAATTATTTTAAGCTCAGTTAAAAAAATCCAGCCACATAAAAAGTGTATGGAATCAAAGTCAATTGAAACTTTTTTTGTGAAGGAGACATTAACGCTCCAGATAAGACGTCCAAAGGTATCAAGCAATGCAGTACACGATACGTCAAAAAGAAATATTTCTGTGCTTGATTTTTGATCAAAAAAATTTTCATGTTTTGGTAATGTAATTAATTATGCGTTATACAGAGTGCAATATTCAAATATAAAATAGAATAAAGCAAAATAATAAGAAAAAAATAATTGAAACATCTTTAAAAAACGCATGTTAAAAATTGATCTTCAATATACAAACGTGAGCTTAAAAAAACATTAGGTTCAAGACACGAGCACAGAACAAAGTTTACATTATGTTTACAATTCTAAGATCTTTATCCGCTCAACTGACAAACCAATAGTTGATCAATATAACGATAAAAGAAATGAATTAAAATACGAATATTACGTTCATTTGAGACCAGTGTTTCGCATCGTTATACGAATTCCAAACTGGAAGATAGTTTGATGTTTTAGCGGGCAAGTGACATTATTGTTTTTACTTAAAATAATTATCCTTTTTTTCCATCAACTTTTATTTTTAATTTTAAAATCTTGTTTAATATTTTATAGAGCTCTACCATTTAAGCAATCATGAATACGTTTCTATTATGTTTTGAACAAAATGAGTATTATAATGGCTGCCAAATTTTGGGGCAGTCTAAAAGCATAAAACATTCGAAGTTAATTTAGTAGATCATGACCGGAAAATTTTAGAACACCTGGGTTAGATCTTAAACAACTTTTTAACAAAATCTTAACTGATTCGAGAAATCTATGCCACTACATCCACTCATTACTACAAAATTAATTTATTTATTAAGCATTAAACAAATAGTTATAATCGATCTACATTAGATTTTTTAAAAATGAATTCAATAAAATATAGTATATTACTAACAAAGCCCAAATATTTATAAAAATCCTTTAACAAGATTTCACTCAAAAAAGGCAAATAGGAAATGCAATGCATATAGAATCAGCTAAGATGAAAGGAAGCTTAATTTAATAAATTTAATTTAAAATAAATTACGTTATGATAAGAAACATTAAAGTTGATTATTATTAGTCAAACAAATTTCAAAATCAAAACCACGAGGCTGTCGGTAAAATACCCATTTACTTCATGTGTAACTCTTTCAAATATATAAAGCAAGTTATGAGAGGTTTCACAATTTATAAGTTGTTGATGACAATTTCCAAACTATTGCCCAAAACAAAATTCATCTAGCATTGAAAAACTAGGCATCAAATCAACGTTTCCGCACCTGTCAATGAGAACATATTTTGACAAGGGCTGATCTAATTCTGCTCAAACGTTCTGTTTGAGCAGAATTAGCTTGTTTGAACGTCCGCAAGCTGGAAATTTCCACTGGTTCGAATTTTGTCCTTAACCCGAAAAAAAAAATAAAAACTCAACTTGAGCAAGAAATCTTTTCCTTCAAAAGTGTTTCCAGAAGCAAACTCGATTTAAAGAGCATTGGAGTTATTCAACTGATCTGCAACGAAAATCAGCGACACGTGTCCAGCACGATCTACTTCTCCAGACTCATTCCAAAAGTCGTGTATTAATAACTCTCAAACGCTTGTTTAACCTTACGGTGAGAGAAAGTAACCATTTTCAAATTATCGTTTGCGTTCTGTTCGAAATTAATTCGTTTATGCCCTTGACCTGCTAAAATGCTTGGAAAAATATGTCAGTATTATTAGTTGGAGCTTAGAATGCATTTTTCTAAACTTTTCTAAAACCGATAAGTTTCAACCTACTGAATAAACATTATTTTAATACTTTAAGTCCTTAAGATGGTTATATAATTCACTTTCACCACTGAGAGCATCCAAAGGTAGTATTTTAAATTCTTTTAAAGCTGTCCTTTTAAAAAACAAATATTATATAAGTGATAGTTTTTCAGTGAAAGAATTACAAAGCGAACTAATTTTACTCTACGTTCAGTAAATACATTTTATAAGCTTGAGAGAGACTTTAAAAAATAACAAATAAAGTTAATCTAGGATTAAAATTGTGCCAGAAATTTAGGAAAATACCCGACAAGTCGGTGGTTTTTTTACTGCCACATGATTACACTTTTCATGTGCTAAAGTTCAACAACAAAACAAGTTTTTCAACAGAAATTACGAAACTTCGGTATTTTGTTGAAACTTTTAAATGAATAGTTCTTCAATAGTCTGTCCTTATTAAACTGTTGTATAACTTATTTGAATCTAAAGTAGGACTTAAGGTCTTAGTTTAGCTTCAAATGATTATTATTTTAATGTATCATAAAAAAAACGCAAGCAATTTATGTCTCAATAAAGTTTACTTTGAGCATATGAGGCTTTAAATACGAGTTACTTTGTGTAATGTTCAAAGAGCAATTTTTATCGTAAAACCTTATAGCTTCTTCTCTCTGAGCATTCTTCATGATTTTTAGCTCAATCTTTTAACGGTAAAGTTAATGATTTTATTGAAATGTGAAATACGCGAGTTTACTTTATTTCAGAGCTCACGGATAGAGGCTTGTACTCGCTGTGATAATATTGCGTCATTTTCATCCTCAGAGTACTCTCCTCCCCCCAACACTCCTTTCTGTAACTTCTGACCTAGCATTTATAAATCTTTTTACGTTTGTGATGAATAAAGATGGCTACGGAAAGAGGATGAAAATACACGCACCTTTGTTTCTCCACCCTTTATTATTTAAAATGAAAATGTAGTTGGGTAAGACTTTGTGTTCGTGAATCGCGCTTAGCCGGGATGAGTGGTCAGTTTGAAGTTTCATCGATAGGACAATTTTATTTGAAGATTTGGTAAATTTGGGGACACCATTGCAATTCATTGATATAATGATGCCCAACAACTCTTTTCAGTAGATGCAGATGCTTATGTCGTATCATCTAGTAAAATTTAGAATTTCGTTCGCATTTAAGAATTCCACCCAACATAGCATTTAGGTTCAGAATATCCCCAAGATTACTCTCATTCCTCCCCAAGCATCATTATAATGGATTAATCCATTCTACGTTCTACTATATAAACCCTCCCAGAGCATCTGCACTGTAATGTATACTCTTTAGAATTAAGGTCCAATTCAAATCTATTAGAATGTGGTCAAAACGAATACGAACAATTACATCTACCTATAAGCGCACCCAGAAATTTCATTTGCCTCATTCACAAGAAAATTTCTCGTTACGCTGTGGGCGATATAGAATCTGATCAAAAAACAAAACAAAAAAAAAAAAATAGTTGAATGAGCCCTTAATCTACACACTGTAAGAAAATGAAATGTTTTTCCAATAACTAAAAAAAAAAGAAAAAAAAGAACGATAAAGATAAAATATGGTACTTCATGCAGGTAAGGGAGTAATCCTATTTGCTCGTTCGGCGGTAAATAGAATACCAGAATTAGAAGTTTTCACAACATCGCATTCTTACTAGTGACCGTCGTCCAAATACATGAACGTGCACTGTGAGAACACGTTTAACGAGCATGCCTCTTTCATCTGGGCAATATTTTAACAGATTAATTAGGTAGTGCAAATTGAATTTTTTTTTTCTTTTGCGATGAGTTGAATTTAAATGATGCAAAAACGAGGTTTCTCAATTCACGTTTCGTTACTCCGTAAAGAAAAAGATACAGAATGGCATTAACATTTTTGAAAACTGAAATGACACGATTCACGCTTCGTTCTCCCATGATGAAAAGTGTACGCGAATGCACTTCATTGGCGCAAGACGTATTTAAAAGAATGCAGTGCCTACATTTTGCTATCTCAGAAGGCGCACATGACATATGCTCATTATGCAGAAATTATATTTAGGTGCTTCGAGAATTTAACATTCGAAGTATGGGAAGTGGAATTTCTCAACTATCCTCTCAGGAATAATGAGGAAACGCTCTACATCTTGACTACCAAAATAATATGTGTGTGTGTGTGTGTGATTCATGCTTCGCTTTCCCGTAATAAATAACAGCGTTTAAAAGCACAAATAATTAAAATTTTAAAAAGAGGCATACATGTTTTGAAGACCCTAGCCTCCTTCGTCAGTGCCAAGCAAGAAATAGAAAGAACAATTAATGCCTTGGGAGAGTTTAAATATAAAAAGAGCAAAAGTTAGGCCAATTAGGTGTTAGCATCGGTGTACGCAAATTTAAAGGCATGAAGTAAAATTGGCGAGATGTGCGGAACTGCAACCCAAGTAGCACACTTCGTTTTTTAAAGGTTGTAAAATGGTTATTAACGTTGTAACAACCGCTTAAAAACGTTTATAAAACGTTTAAAGGCTATTTGTGCTACCTGGGAAAGGATTCGTTACAAATATTACTCAAATTATTATGAACATAAAAAGCCCCTATGAAATCCAACTCGCGCCATTGGCGCAAGCAGACAAATCATTTCAGGGGGAAGGATGTGGTGAGTCAAGACTCTTTGAGAGTGGGTGCGAGGGGGGAGGTTACTTCATGAAATGTAGCTAAGAAAAGTAAATGTCTCTAATTTCTGCTTCAATGCCTATTTAAGTCGACAAAAATACAACACTGAAAAAAACTTTTGTGTCATTAAAATTATTGTGAAGAAAGCGTTTTTTGATGGACATAGAATATTATAAATTTAAATTCAAAAAAAAAAAAAAAAAAATTTATTGAAAGAGGTGTTTCCGAAACACTTCCACACAAATTTTCCGCTCTAATAATGACAATTTTGCAGTTTATTTTCCCAAATAGATTGAATTGAAACCAAGTATTTCCCAATGCTAGGTTTCAATTTAATTTACTGAAATTTATTTGACAGAATTTGATGACTGAAAAACATTAATCAGCATTTCTAAAACATAGATTTGCAATAAAAATGAACAAGTGGAATAATAAGATAATCATAAACCTGACGTACGGTAAAATAGATATGTTAAATAAAAAAAAATATTTTATTCTACACTTAATTATCTGTTCTGAAACTTTTCTCGTTTTGGGATTTCAAAGAAAAAAATGAAATTATAAAAAAAAAAGAAAGAAAAAACTTAGCATACATTTTTAAAATTCATTTTGAAAATTTCGGAGGGGGCTGCAGCCCTATAAGCCCACCCCCTGAGTACGCCACTGCAACTCGCCCACAGTTAAAGGTCTGCAAATTATCTTCTCGTCGGAGAAAACAAATTTATGGCCTGTGTCTCAAAAGTGTTTGAGAGATTTTGAAGTTCCTGCTTTTTAACATAATTTTCATATTCTTTTAACCTAAATTTTAGAGTTCGCCTGGTCTGTCCCACGTATCCAATTTGACATTGACAATTTATGCAATACATGCCACACTGATAAAATGCTTAGTTTAGAAAACGTCAGTTTATTGATCGGTCTGTAAATAACATGAAAATCAAACTTGCTGAGTATTCTAGAAATACTAGAAGATATTTTTGAATAAAAGGGTAAGACAACAAAATTTGCAAAAGGAGCATTGGACTTTTTGTGGTATGTATTACGGTTCGAAAGTTTATGGAAAGCATTGTCGATAATTTGAAAAAAAAAAAGAAACCTCTGTCAAGGGCTACACTCCTTAAGAAATTAAGCTCGTCATTAAGAAGGGCCTGATCAGAACATATATTGATAGCGCGGTTGACAAATGTGTAAAAAGCAGACGTTTGTTTGATGGGATGACAGGAGCGAGAATGCGGAGGAAGACAAGCAGCAAATGGTTTTCGGTAAACAGTAGGGCAATTCCACGGTAACTTACGTTACATTTTGACCAACTCTTATGCAGTTAGCTCCTTAGTACAGACAAATATTGTTATAAAAACCTTGTACAAAAGCATTCAGTGAAAATGCCAGTCAAAAGCAAAATTAAAATGCAAAAATATTCGATGCACTTAAATTTTACAAAATTTAGCAGTCAAAAATAAGGCAGCAACTTACGTTACACAAAAAGGGAACGGTATAATATGAAAATTGGTTCTAAGGCAAATTTCTGCTCTATTACAGCTGTTTTCTTGTTTGAAGTATAATTTATCAGTTTCTTATAATATTTAGGAATTAATTTTCATAAATTTAAAATTTTATTTTAAAAATTGAATTTTATGAGAATTTTTAACTGGGTAACTTACGTTACAGTAACTTACAATACAAAATTCACTTACAAGCATATATTTATTACAAAAACTAATGAATGAAAATTACAGCTTAGTTTAGACCAAAATACTGAAAATTAACAATTATGAGTTAAATTTACAGAAATTTAATGCCAAACTCAATGATCAATCAAAAATATTACAAAACATAAGACTTTTAAATGCATACTGACCGCTGGTTTTAACAAGTTCAGGTAATTCTATTTTCGAATCATGTTTTCTCTTATAATAAAATTCCTCTGTCGTTTCTGGCCATTTCTGATTGGTTCCAACAGCAGCCATTACTTTTACTTTAAACTCGTTTTCTTCAATAATCGTCACAACTCAAGGATACAATGCATTTTCGTACTTCACCACACACCAGTCACCAGCTTTTATCTCTGTTTTTTCTTCTTGTTCCTTAAAATACAACTAAACGAAACCCTACATTTTGTTCATTTCTGGTTCTTAAATGGTCATTGTGAATGTGCGGATCTTCAGAATTTTTTTTTGATACATTTTGCTTTTTCTAACATATTTCAATACTATCAAGAGTGACTTTTATTTATGAATCTGTAATATCCACATGACTTTTCTCATACCCCTTCTACAGCGTATCTTTTCTGCAGAGTTCAGTGGCATTTTAATGCAAAACAAAATATATTTCAATTGAAAGAGATAAACTATTTTTATATTTGTTTTTTCCAAAACATATCTGATAACTTTAAATCATAACAGAAGTCATTTTTGAATAATTCATAGTACATTACCTGCTAAATATTCTGAATGCAGTGATATTGTTTAAAGAGAATTAATATCTTAATAGCCAAAAAGAAGCATGTAATTTATAATAAAGGTGTATTGTAATCTTATTAAAAAACAGACATTTTAAGAAATATGAGTAATCTAAATTAAGTAAATACAGTAGTACAATTAAAAGAATTATTGAATAAATTACTTCTATTAACCACATAGTTTTATTTACAATTTACTTTATTTCGAAACACAAGTATTGAAGTTCTACTAAGGTAACTTACGTTATCTGCATATGTGGGTAACTTACGTTACACGTTTTGATTGTAGCACAAAAAATTAAATAAACAATATTGAAAAGAAAAGTACTGTTATTTGCTTAGTACACATCTATAAGATAGAAAATATAACATAGTTAACATTGTATTGCCCTTTCTTTATTTGCTGTAAAAACTTTAACATGTTTTTGGTAACTTACGTTACATAGAACAGTGCCTTTTTGAAATTGACATAAATCACTTAATTAAATTGAAAACACTTGTGTCATCAATTCACAATATTAATTTGAAGTGTAATAAACAACAATCTTCCTTTGTCACATTTATCTAATGGAAAAAATTGAAACTTATCAATGTTGAAAGTTTGACCATTTGCTTCACTGAAAATAAAATACTTTAATACCAACTTCAAAGTATTGCCGAAACTAAAAAACTACATTCCTAACAAAAAATTGTTATAAATAAGAAACTTCTAACATTTTTAAACTAAAAAATATGCAGAACAGTTACATTACTCGAGTTTAATTTTTTCAACGCTTTTCCACACTTGCATGGAATTGCCCAATAGTGGAAAATTCGTTACTGTTTTTTGAAATGAGCACGTTCAGAAAGGGCAAAGAATTATTACTTTCAATTTCTGAAATTGAAAGTAAAAAGAACCAAAATCCTTCAAATAAAAGTCATAATTTTGATAGAAATGCTTAAACCTTTGTGAATATAGTTGATTCTTTCACACAAATTCATACAATAATTGCACATAGTAAGTAAACTAATGTCTGAAATTCATAGCCTTTTCCAACTTATTTACCTAATTCATTTCTGGTTTTATAAATGCACCGGTGATTAATTTCTTAATAGAAAATGACAGTAGAAGAGTACCTTTCATGAGACAAAAATTACAGAGCAATTGGTCTCTTATTTCTCAAGAAATCCGTAAAAATGGGAAATTTTGAAAGTAATAATTACACATTTACATTTGATTATAAAATATAAGTTGGTGAGACATGTCAAGCCCTCTAGTATAATTAACTTAATTTTATTAATATTTTTTATTGTTTATCTTATATCTTTACAAGTATTTTTGAAGAAACGCATACCCAAAGCTGAAAATTGACATGAGAAGTAAAATAACACACAGGATGGAACATATTAAACGAAGTTCCGACAAAATAAAAATTCCCAATAAAGCAAAAGTTATGAATGATAACACGCTTTAAAAACTACGCGATCTTGATAAAGACAATAACATGCTGTTAATAGTAGGAATCTCAAATAATCTATTCAAAATGTATGTTAAGATTGTATGATATAAGAAGTTGTATTATGACACACAATGTAAACTTCATCGCACAAAGCATTAATCCATTTTTAAACATGCATCCACTGATTGCGCGATAGGCAACTTTTCATGGTTAATAAGTAAGGCAGAATATAGGCTATTAAGGAATAAACTATAAAGCGTGAAGATCTAATTCCTGATTGGGTTATATTTAAAAAGGTACTTGTTTCAGATGTTGAAACCGATTTAATTTAATTTAACTCTAAGAAGCTCTACGCTTTGGTTCGGAAAGAAAGATGGTTTTCATGAATGCTGTTTTTCGGCTTAAGACATTATCAATCTGTCAATCTCCTAACACAAAAGCATATGCAGAAAGATAGCTTATTTTTTATCAGATAAGATTTGTCGCTTAAGAGATCTATAAGCTTTCGGAAATCGCTTTGGAGACGAACTTATTCATACATAAATGTCTTCTGGAAGGACGATGAAATAATCTCAGCTTAATAATCTAAGCTCTCAAGATTTAAGCAATTAAAATGACTTTGAAGGATGTCCATAAATGATGACACGCTTTTAAGGGGGCGTTAGTGAAACTGTGACAGTTTGTGACAAGGGGGAGGGGTAACAAGAAACTCGACATCATGCATTTTTTTAAGTAAAAATTTTATGTATTTATTAATTTTATTGTCTTGATGCGGCAGATTTTTTTCCCTAAATGTTCAAAAAACTCTCACTTTGTGCTTCACAAGATCACACGAATTCCATCATTTACAATATAGCATAAAATGTTACAATGTAAGAAGTGCACTTTCAACGTCCTCACAACTAGCTTCCAGCTAGTAACTTTACAAATGACTGAATGATACAATAAACTTTGCCATTTTATTTCCTTTTTTAGTCTAAGTAATTCATTTATTTATTTTATTTTTGTAAAAAAAAAAGTAAAAAACGTATTTCATTATCTTGCCGGACTGGTGAAACACCGGGCCTTCGAGGGCTTATTATTATTATTGTTATTATTATTATATTTTATTTTATTCTATTTATTTATTTATTTTTTGTCAAAGATACTCACATGAGAACCATACGAATTGTGTAACAATGAAAAAAGCTAAAATAGGTACCAATCGAAAGAGCATCTCGAAACATATTTTTGAAGCAAAAGCTATTTGCCCTCGCTCTCCCGTTTTCGAGATATGAGTCCTTAAGACTGCCGAAATTTTACGAAAAGCGCAAAATTTCGCAACTTAACGAAAAATTGATCGCCGCAGTCTCACCGTCTGCATCCATCCACAAATAGTTTGTAATTCTCTTTTTTATTATTATCCACTGAAACTCTCTAAATTTGGCGACTTTTCTTAACATTTTGGCAGATTTTAGGACCTACCATTTGGATAACTAAGAAATGAGGGCAAAAATATACGCGTCAAGAAAAATGTTTTACACTCTTTCAATTGCTGCTTATTCAAATTTTTTGCATTATTACACTATCATGTGGTTTTCAAGAAAACATTTCCAAAGTGGCGCAAATTGAACCGACATGGCTCCAAATTACCCTGAATGACTGTTGTACATCCACAAGATGCAGGTGAAATTTTGCAATTGCAGTTTCCAACTACAATGTGTCAAATGGTTCTCATGGTTTGTAAGCTGCCCTAAAAATAGGCAGAATTCAAGTTGCATCAGTTCATGCGTAACACTATCTTAAACAGTAATCGCTATCGGAAACGAGCTGAAAGTGATGTTTGCTGTAAAAGAGTAGATGGTCACTAATGCGTGACCGTGACCAGCATATTTGGCACGATCTTAATTAGTTCCTTATCTCTCGTGTAAACATGTATTCTCTCAACGGTCTGGTTATTACACCCAAATGGAGTTAACAGTGCTTGTAACGCAAAAGGAAACACGTGTTAATGTCGAAAGCTGCATTTTGAAAACTTATTTTCACACAATTACCTCTAGAAATGATTGGGACGAAATTCCAGAAGTTATATTTGTTAACATCGCATCAGAAAGTTAATTTTGTAATATTCCCGAAGATAGACAAAAACTAGCAGTGTTAAGGAGGGCGTGAAAGTAAGAATTAAAAAAATATTAAAAATGTGAAAATATTTATATTTACTCTAAAGTTTAACGGATTATAGTTTCTTTGTGCTTGAAAAATAAGGATAAAATAAAACAACGTAAAAAGTACAAATGAGCAGGAGCACTGCAGGCACAAGTTTCGGCGCTAGAAGAAACGCTTTTCTTAATGCAAAATTTTGAGCTTATGGATGACAAGACATTCGACAAAAGCACTTGAAGTTTGCATTCAGAAAGGTAAAATTGATGGAAATACAGAGTTAGTAGGAAATAATGACTCGTTTTAAAATTTATATATTCGAGACTACTACACATATTAAAACCAGAAATTAAAGAAAAATATACCAAGGACCCCCCCCCCTCCCCTCCGTTTCAGTTATAAATGTTCAATGTGTGAAGCTTTTGCTGGACAGCAAGCATGTATTCTGTAATTCAGGTCGTTCCACACGCTTTGTGGAACCACCATAGTTCGCAATGTTGCACTGGATTGTAATCCAGTTCGTTTTGCATGCCAGTTAGATGTTTGTCGAGAAATAAAAGCTTCACACATTAAACATTTGAAACAGACGAGAAAAAATAGTGTATGATATATATTTTTAATTTTGTGAATCAATTGTTTCGATAGATTTAATGGGTTGAAAGTATAAATTTTTGAAGCACGGTCATTATTTCATCGACTGAAGCACGTTACGTTGCCATAGGGCTTCTCAAAGGGTGGCATGTGGTCCTCTTGAAGGCCACAAAAAAAGAAAAAAAATCAAGGAGGCCACTGGTAGAAATGTAAAAGTAGGGAAGCCACGAACCTTGCGAAGGGAGATATGACTAAATTAGTATAACTGGTAAAATCTTATACATAAGGGTAATTCCACTATAATTTTATCCAAACTTATTAAAAGTATTATAATAACAACTTATCCATCACAAAACAAGATTTTTCAAAAATTTTTGAAATAAGAATCGCATACATTTATTTGGAATCTGAGATGATGCATTGCCAGCAAAAAAGTTTTTAATCCTTCAAAGGGGAATTTGCTGCCATTATCCCTAAAATACTTCTAACATGACTGAGAAAAACGAGGTTAATAATTCCTTATATAGTTCTGTAAGTATGTTGCAGAAACGCATTCGATTAGTTTACTTATTCTATTAGAGTTTTTCATTATTTCTTCGAATAAAAATATTTGTAATGTTTCGTAAGCTCAGAATCATTATTTTTCTAAAAATTTTATTTTCATTTTAATATAAATATTTAAATTTTAAAATTATGTAGTGTATATTTCTTTTTCTAGACACCTTTCCCTTGGCATATTTTTCCTTTAAAACCTTTTCAGAAAAAGATTTAAATAAGAACATAAAAAGTATTTGTCCCTAAAAAATAGCGATAAAATCAAAAAAAAAAAAAAAAGAAGGAAGGCAGAAACAAAATTAATTCAATGAATGGGTTTAAAGATTAAAAAAATCGTCTCCATGGCACATGGTTGAAATATTCTATATTTTTGATTTGAACAATTTTTAATTTATTTTTGAACAGTTTTGAAAAACTGAGCAGGAAACTCTATGTACGTAAGGGGGACGAAGGGTGAGGGGTGGGAGTAACTGTCTTAATCCTGTGTCAATTCAAAATTCTGATTAATTGATTAACTCAATCTGCATGTAAAAAGTCGATTGAATTTATCGCAAAAAACTTAAAATAAAAAATTGTACAATATAACTTTATTTTAATACTTTAATGATGTGTTCAACAGATTAAAAAGCATTTAATACGAGCACCTATAGGATTACAAAAAAAAAAAAAAAAAACTGGTCTGAAAATTTACGGATTTTCTTGTGACCAGGGCACCAAATTTTATCAGGACCTGGGTATTACTTTGTTGTGATTGGGGCCTGAAATAGAGTGCTTTGTCTACAGATTGGTACAGGCTGCAATGCTATTGCAAAAAAAAATGTAAAGTTACTTTAATTTTCAATAATACTTTAAATAAACATTCTGCTTCAAAGGGTTAAAAAAAAATTGCAAATAATTATGTTTCCTGCGGCCCAGCGGAAAACTTAAAAATTTCTAAATCGTAATATTTTTTTGTGAGAAAAGGGTCTTACTGTGTAACTTTTTCATTCTAGGCGATTATAAAAACAATGGATAAAAAAAATTTCCATAAAATTTAAAATATACTTTTTTTTTTTTTTTTTTTGCATGTTTAGTGAAACTTCAAGGGCCAGACGGAGTACTCAAGTGTCGTACAAGCTCAGAATGTATATTTTTTCCCGTGAATATCTCAGTACCGTATTTTTCGCCGTATAAGACGCACTTTTTCTCCCCAAAATCGGGGGGGGGGGGCGGGGGATTCTCCCCACTCCGATTTTGGGGAGAAAACGAACGTCTTATACGGCGAAGAATACGGCATGTATTTTTTTTTTTTGTTACAGAAGATTAAAAAAATTCATACATAAAATTTATTAAATAGAAATTAAAATACTATTTTTTACATACTTGGAGTATGTTCAAGGGAAATGAGTAGGATCTAAATATGTTTCGATTAAAAAAATGTTTTTACAAAACCAATGCATAGCTTTTACCACCACAGGCATTTTAGATTTTTTAATAGAGACTTCAATCAACACACCCTAGTACATATATTATGCTCTAGGAAGGTCATGAAAGAATTTGGCACTCATAAAGGAGCCACAAGTCAAAAATGGTTGAGAAACTCTGATTTAAAAAGAAAATCGTCCACTGATTTTCTCTTTTTTCCTTCTCTTATCACATAATCGCAAGAAAATGGTTATGTGATGAAGAAATGATATGCTTTCCTAAATTATGTGCTTTCAAAAAATTCTACAAAAATTACTGCAGAAATTTTGCAGCTTTCTGCTAAATTTCTTCTTTAACATGAAGATAACTGCAGAAAATCTGCAAAATGACTGCATTATTGAAATTTTAAAACCACGACAACCCTGTGTGAGAAGCACTTTTGCTTAGTCAGCCTTATACCATCGTGTTTGTAATATTTTTATCCACATTTGTATGTATAACATATTAGGAAAGTGGATGAGGGCAGCTAAACCCAGCCGGATTTTGTACTATTAGCTTTATGAGCCACTAACGTGTCATGCCATAGTGGTTAAGAGTCCTTGCTTTAAAATATTCCAAAGAAAAAGAAGTACATTTTTCATTACCTATGTTTAAAAAAAAAGAAAAGAAAAACTGGAAAAATCATAAAATGGCATAAATTAAAATAAAAGTAAAGCTGCGGATTTTGTTAATGTCACTAAAAATAAGTCCTCCTCTTAGCTATGTTTAGCCCTAAGTTCATGTTTGATGCCAAATGGCCAAAAGAAAGAGATAACGCGTTCCACCTCTAAAATTAGTCAAAATGTTTTTCGGAGTAAATGATGGATCGAAATTCACCACGGGTATGACGGATTTGATACGGGTACGACGGATTTAATTACCTCCTTACTTTGAAAATGTACAATGCTATGATAAATCGGATTATGACACTTGATGAGATTTTCATATCGAAATTTCATTTAGAGTCATTCTGTGTAACTTAAAGCTACATTTTCTCTAGTTCAAACGGCACTCATATTTTAATAGCTTCATTGTATTTGTTGGAGTAAAAACAGAAAAAAATGAAAAAAAAATTAATAACGACAAAGATTATTACTGTTTATAATATATTTCAACATTGAAAAGGTAATTTCAACAACCCCAAAAGTAATCTCCTAACAATAAACTGACCGGGAAATCGCACGATAGTATAACAATGATTTTTTTTTAATAAGTAGCAATAGAAAGAGCATTTCAAAACATGCTTCTGAAAGCATGCATTTTGCCCTCGTGAGTCCGTTATCGAAATATGAGGTGTTAAAGTTCGTCGAAATTTTTTTAAAAAGTCGCTAAGTTTAGAGAGTTTCAGTGAGTAATGGCAGACATCTCTTACGGGATTTGTAGATAAATATATTGGCGGACGGTGAAATAGCGAGATCAACTTCTCGCAAAATCTTTAAATTTGGAGCTTTTCTAAAAATTTCGTTCCATGTTGAGAGCTTATATCTCAATAATAGATGGACGACGGCATATAATTTTTACGTCAAAAATATGTCTTAAAATGCTCTTTAGATTTGAATATTTTCACTAGTATATAACACTAATTGGATGATCCCCTAGTCAGAACTATTGAATGATATAGATTAGCTGTGAACAATATTGCCATATTTTTTGTAAGATAAATATAAAACTTATAGGTATGTGTATACATGAAAATCATATTTATATTGCTCTAAAATTTGAGATGAATTTTAATAATTGCGTCTTGTTCAACAATGACCCTGATTATGAGGATTTGACAATGAAAGCAGTAGCGCCCCAATTGGAGGTCACGGGAGGTTACTGTGACCTCCCAATAATTTCCGTATTCGGCACATTTTGCTGGCAATTCGGCAATTTGAAGACAATATTGCAACATTGAGATTATTTTTCTCTTTGGTTTTTAGAATTGTTTTTTTAAAGATGCCTGAAGTTTTTCCTCACTAAATTTTATACATGTACAATAGGGTGTCCCAAAGAAAACGGAAGTCGCTATTTTGTAACGCATACCCTCTAATTATTTTTCTTCTTCATCAAAACAATTATAAAAAAAGTTTAATGCAAATTGAACCACGGTAACCCGTGTCGACTTGCGTCCGAAAGTGCGAACTAGCCCTTTTTCACTAGGCCAAATCGAAAAAAACTTTTTTTTGAAATTCAAAATTTCATGTTGATAAAACGCTTCCCCTAGATCCCAACATGTCCCAAAAAATCATTAATCCAAATTAAAAAATATTTAGCTACTCCAAACGAGGCTTAAAATTCATAATTTTCTTCAAAAAATAGCTTTTTCTCTGTGCATTTTGTAAACAATGAAAGATAAATTTTAAGAAATTATCAAGATGAAAAATATGAAGTATAAAGTATATAATTAAAGCTAAATATTAGTTTTTTCTCTCATTTTATATTTATTTCTGCCTTAAATTACTCAAAATTAAGGTTTTCTCATCTCAAGCTTTAAGTTAAACTTTTCCACTTTAAATACCACATTTTTTTTACAAATGAAGTTAAAAACCAACGTAAATAAAGCACAAATTGGATGGAAAGTACAGCATGCACGCAGAACAAGCAGTACTTTCTGCCTAATTTGTGCTTTATTTACGTTGGTTTTTAATTTCAATTATATTTCAGCACAAAGCTTATTTGATCATTTTTCATGTGGGGCAAAGTGAAATAGTTAAGTTTACTTGCCTACTTCAAAAGGAACAAATGGGAATTTTGCTCTAAAAGTTTTTGTACATAAAGAAGGAATAATGTTTTTTTGATAATACTTTCGTTGAAATATTATTTTTCATCTTTGGCAGTTATTTTGAACTTTAAAAAACAGTGAACATTTTTCACTTCAAAAAAACATGGGGCACAGTGAAAAATAAAATATTTTTGTTATGAAAATTTTTCAATTCTACATTAACAGTAATTTTCATCAAATGAATGCGTAAATAAACGAAAAAATAATTATTAACGAAAAATAAACAAATGAGCAAGTAAATGAATAAATTAATTAATGTGTGAGAAAAAATAAATAAATGAATAAAATAGAGAACGAATAAGAAAATGAGTTAATCAATGAGTAAATAATTAAGTAAAAGAATGTAAATGAATTAATAAATGAAGAAATACGTAAGTGATTTAATAAATGAATGAATAAGTACACGAAATGAACTATTTCACTTTGCCCCGCGTGCACTTGACAAATTACATTGAACATTAAAAGTCAAAAAATGCCTAATTTTAACTAAATAAATACTGCACTAGATATCAGTAGTTCTCAATTAATAGTTTGGATGATAATTACAAAAATCTATCCTTTTGTAATAACAAGAAATATTTTTGAAAAACCGCGAATATTACAATAAAGGTATCAAATTTTTAAAATGGTTTGTATAATTTTTTCCTTGATCTTTTGAGCTACTTATTTTTTGACAGGAATTAACTATCTGTCTAGAAACTTAGTTAAAATATTGCTTGATAGGTTACACTGCAAGCTGGGAAAATATTTCACCATTTCACTTTGCCCTGCTACTTCACTTTGCCACACATTCCCCTACTACATTTTTTTATTATTCATCTGCAAATGCTGTTTTGAAAGTTTGTTCTTCAGTGATTTTGGGACTTGATATTTTCTTTAAGTGTATCTACAATTTAAAATTCACAAATGATGCAATAAATAAATAGAAAAAATCTAATATTTAAAGAAATAAATAAATTTTATGCCTCGTGCTGGGAACCTAATTTCTTTAAAAAATTTGAGTAAATGTTTGCTTAATATCATATGATTGTCGAAAATGTTTATTGTAATTTCAAAAATTACAAATTATGCCGACTTGTGCTTGAAAGTGTAAACTGGTACTTGTGTACTGAGCCGAATCGAAAAAATGGGGGAGGAAGTAACTAATTGTTTAATTAGTTACTTCCTCATATCGCGCATTTGTTACCTGTTATTTATTATTTTGCAGAGAAAACAATTGCTGAGTTCATATCATTTAAAAGATAGCCTTTGCTTACTAGGCTCAAACAAAATTGATGATACTTTTCTCAATGAGAGTCCTTCTCTATGGGCGAATAACACTTAATTCCTTGAAGGAAAAAGGATGATCTCAGTGTTTAGACCAGTAAATGATACAGCTGAAAGAGCTGTAAAAATGATGCAGGACTGCCATGGTTTGCTAACAGTTGATGAGGAGTAATAAACAAACATTAAAACGATAGTATGTTATGCTTGTTGTACTGTAATATTGTCGTTCATATATGTTGTAAATAAATCGTTGTCATAGTTTTTTTTATTTTTTTCATTTATTTATTTTAACTATTTATTTATTTTAAATTACAGATACATTTAAAGGAAATATCAAGTTCCAAAATCACTAAAGAACATACTTTCAGAAGAATAATTTTTAAAAAAATGTCGTATTTAAAATGGAAAAATTTAACGTAAAACTTGAAAAACCTTAATTTTGAGTAATTTAAGGGAGAAATAAATATAAAATGAGAGAAAAAACTAATATTTATCTTTAATTATATACTTTATGCTTCATATTTTTCATCTTGATAGTTTCTTAAAATTTATCTTTCGTTGTTTACAAAATACATAGAAAAAAAAGCTATTTTTTGAAAAAAATTATGAATTTTAAGCCTCGTTTGGGGTACCTAAATATTTTTTAATTTGGATAAATGATTTTTTGGGATATGTTTGGATCTAGGGGAAGCGTTTTATCAAGATGAAATTTTGAATTTCCGAAAAAAGCTTTTTCCGATTTGGCCTAGTGAAAAAGGGTTAGTTCGCAATTTCAGACACAAGTCGGCACGGGTTTCCGTGGTTCAAATTGCATGAAACTCTTTTTACAATTGTTTTGATGTAAAAGGAAAAAAGTAAGATGGTATGAGTTACAAAATGCCGACTTTCGGTTTTTTCGGAACACCCTAATGTACAACATGTGTGCATGCTTGCATTTTAACATTCGGTAAAATTGGAATTTCGTGCGGCAAATTGATAATTTTCTCCCTCAGAACATTTTAGTTCAGGGCGCCCCTGAATGAAATGCTTGTCTACTTTAACATAACATAATACTTTAACATAAAATTAGTTAAAAGCAATTTCAATTTATTGACTAATAACCACTTAAATAAAAATTGGGGGAATAAAGTGAAAATTCAAGTTTTGTTAAGTTTTCTGCTGTACGCATCTCACTTCAATAAATGAAAAAAAATGAGAAGGAGGTAACTTTAATTTAGTTTCTGAACATGTTCGTAATATTTCATTCATTCTTCCACACTCATTAGTCGAACGAATTCAGAGTTAAGTTGAAATGATAAATGGTTCAGAAATTATAAATCAATTAATAAAGTCGGGAAACTAGTCATAGCTCAGAACTTTTTCTGGGCCGATTGAGTTTTATAACTATTGTTCTAATTTCATCTAAGGATGTTTAAGGAAAGTAAGCTGCTAAATTAGCTATAAACCCTGGAAAGGGGCGTTTGAATTTTCTGTACTGAATATTACGTGATCCGTAAGAGAGTTTAGTGTGAGTAAAAAAGTTAAATTGTGAATGAAATGTACACGTTAAAATGAACGAGCTCATTTAATAACGAAAAGTTTTAACTTAAAATCACAGGTTGGGTATCTGGACATAGTGTCTTTCTCCGAAAGCCTGACTCGTGGCTCGGTAGTTATTCGGAGAACTAAATAAAACTGTCCAGAAAAATATTTAAAATACTAATTATTTAAGCAACTTGAATAGTTTTTTTTTTCTTTTTATGTGTCTTTTACCGTGAATCCAGAAAAAAACCACAACCAAATAGATGTTATCTTCGTTGTGGAAATTAAAGTTTAATTTTTGATAAACCACTTAACACGTTTCCTAAAAATCCCTCCTATTGTAAATAATAAAAGTTATGGATATTAATAACTTTTTTTTTTGGGGGGGGGGAGGGGTTCAAGTTTCCCAGCAGTATAAAAATAGCATGAGTGAGTTTGTACGGCATTTAATAGAATTCTAACAAGATTGTTCGTGGTAATGTTAACATGCTAGTTAGAAATTTAGATACAGCAACATAAGCATTTTCAACATACATAAGCAATATATCACAATCTTTAGTGAACGCAAACAAAATCATTTTTGCAAGTGAATCTATGTAACTTGTGTTGGATACTAAAACTAACGAATTGCCTCATAACCAGAATTCACTTCTCAGGATACATCTTTACTAAATCAGTTGTGTTCATAGTAAGTATCTCAGAGTGCATGTTGTTGCACTGCGTTTGAGTACAACCAGTACATTTAACTTTCGTTTTTTTTCTTTGTATTTTCTTTCTTTTGTATTCATTGTAGTTTAGTGCAGATTTCAACAGAGATCCCTGTGGAATTCCTTCAAGAGATGCCTCAAAATTTTCTGGAGAATATTTCTGACCCGGCCAGCTGTGCGTGCCGAAAAAGTATTACTTTCATTAAATGCTTATTTGGTATCCAACAAGATATAATAAGAACATTTTTTCAAGCAAGTTCGTATTTATAGATTTTCATTTATGGAATTAATCATCCATTCTGAAAAATTGTTTTGCATATGATCGCTGAACTGCTTGATGAGCCAAGCTATTGCTTTATTTTGACCTTTTACCAGCTCAAAAAGCAAAATATTAATGCTGGGAGGAGTTTGAGCTGTCACATTTGCTAATTTATCTTCAAGCCAAAAATCTCCCCTAAAATTACTCTGCCATTGAAATTGGTTTGGTAAATGATGAGTACTGTTTCAAAAAGACCGAGGCATCATCTTCATCCTGTTTTAGAAATATATATAAATAGTTCTGTGTTTTTATGAGAAAAAAAAATGGGTCTACTTTTACTTTTTGCACACATGCACATTGCTGAAGAATTTATCTTAACTCAAGGTTGAAGTATGTATTGAAAAGCTAATTCGATGAAACTGTTTTGTAACCTATGTTGCACCGAGGTTGCTCAATGCCTTTCACATTTTTTTCAGATTCAATATTAATCCTTAAACAGGTGTTTAGTACATATTTTGCATAATTGACAAAAATGTTATTCAAAAAATATTTTGGGTTCTGCATCAGACGAGGGAAAAGAAATTCTTCATCAGCTGTGTGATGGATGCTTCCAAAATTTGGAATGGACAGCTATGGATTTGAAAAAAACTGTTAAACAAATATTACTTCTCTAGCATTCCATTATCTCGATTCAAAAAGAGAACCTGATAAAAATCTTCAAAGTGTTGAAGTAGTTTTTTGCTCTTATCAACTACTAAACCACAAAACCGAGCAAGAAATTTCGTTTGAACGCTTTTGCACTCCTTTCATGTAAAAAAAATCTGGTATGGACCCCACACTACTTCCTTTTACGTGTAAATTTCTTAGTAGGTGCCTTAAGTGTTAAAAAAAGTGCTTGGAGTGAGAAAGGTTACAATTCAAATATTTACACCCCTAATCTGCCACGAAACAATGCAAAAAAATGTTTTACAATGGTTAATTTTCTAAATATTGCCGATTTTAATATCATTCTGTGAATTTTTTGCAAAATATCGCCAATAGCGACAAGTTGAACCCAAATTTAAAAAATAATTTTTTGTCAAATTTGTCACCAACTTGGCGATGTGTCGAAAACTTGGCGTCAAATATTTGGCGACCAAAAGCTTGGCGACATATCGCCAAGTGGTAGCGCCAATTCATATCACTTGAGTATGCATTGAAATTAACACTGATTTACCCCCAAAAAGGGGTAAAACACCCCTTTGAGAACATTCGAATGCAACCACAAGGGGAGGTGCACAACTAGACTATCCTCAGAGCCTACATACCACACTAGAAGCTTCTACGGCAGATAGTTTTTGAGTTATGCGACATACATACGCACATGCATACGTACATACAGACGTCGCGAGAAAACTCGTAGTAAGGAACTCAGGAGTGGTTGAAAAGGATTTTTCGGCTGTTCATATGTTAGTAGGTACATATGCATGTGCTGACATGTCAAAAAAAAAAAACTACTGAACATTCATTCGGGGGTGAGAAAAATCTAAATTTGGACCCAAATTTGAGTGAATTTTTTTTTTTTTTCGCGATCACAATACTTCTTCTACTACGTAAAAGGAAGTAAAAAGAAAAAGAAAAACTCACATTTCAGAAAATTTCGCGGGAAGGCATACTTCTAAGACGCCTTTTCCTGCCTTTATTGATTGTGTCAGAATCATTCCAATATTCTAGGTTAAAATATTAATTTTATGTATGCTTTAGTTTTCATTTTTCCCGCTCAAAAATTGCTAAAAGATAAGTGAGCAGCTGATAGCAAAAATTTAAGCTGTTTATGTGCGCTAGTAAAACTTTTGAAAGATGCGCCTATGTGATAATACTCTATTGTCGGACAAAAAGACCGTAGTTAATTTAAAAAAAAAAAACTCTTGAGGACTAGTTTGTTGGATAATAGCTTCAACTTGCTACACGAAAAAAAGCGATTAATGTTTGTGTTCATCTTCATTTAATATGAGAAGAATTTACTGCAGAAAAAAAGATCCATTGAAGAAATACCATTACACTGATGTTAGGGTTTTCTGAAACTTGGCCCTCGTCAAAAAGGTTCTGTAACAATGAACAAATATTGAAACCCTGATCTTGTCACTTGTTGAGTATATTAATTTTATGATAAAATAATTGCAGCTCAACTATTTTTTTTTTAGGGAACGAAGTACTTCTTCGTAACAAGACGTTTCACAGGGTAACGAGAAATGTCTACATAAACTTAATTCAGATTTTTTTTCACCCTCTTACAAATTTTTCCTTGGTATTGAATCTAAAAAAATTTCAGTTTAATGTTTACTCAGTTACTTAAATAGGAATAAAAATATGCATAACAAATCTTTAAAAATATTTTATTTTATGATCACTAAATACTTTTTTCAACAGATCGATGACCGGTAGGAATTTGCGCAAAAATATTTTTTAATTCAAAATGAGTGGACAACATTTACTGGTTACTAAAATTTACTAAGACATCATTTTCACTTGGAAACAAATTGCTTTCATTTACTGCAAGTCATCATAAAATTTGAGTAACATAGCAACAATATAAATAGTAATTACTTTAAGCATTTAGACTGCAATTGTAGCGTCCTATTCTCTTTTGAAAGAGGCTATGTATTTTTACCTTCTTTTTATCTTAATTTTTTTTTTAATTTTCCAGTGCAAGTATCGTTTATGAGACAATTTTTGAGAAAAAAATGAAATAACAAGCTTCCGTTTGGAGATTCTTGAGTTCGTTTTGAGAAGAACGAAAAATGTTTTAAACCTTGCGGCTCTTTTGTACAATAATCAACCCTAATGTTCATTAATTGCTTAGTTTTCCCTGTGTAATTCCATCGTATTTGAATTGAGATTACTTCGTTTACACATATCCTAAGAATTTTAAAAGTAAAGAAAGAAGCCACCTTTTCACAGATTTTTTTAATGCAATTTCAAATTGTACTAGTAAATTTTCATTGAAGGTGCTTTTTAAATGCAATTTCTATCATTATTCATTACGTTTTTATCCAAAGTATTTTCGCAGCTTAGATTCTTTTAAACTCTTTAGGGAGTTTTTCTTTCTTGTTTTCCACCAACAGTTGCCCGTTTCTCTACATTTGATAGCTTGATATAAATATTCTTGACTTTCGTAATTGATTCTTAACTAAAAAGACTATGTTACAAATGATATAAACATGGCTAATTGAATTAGATGAGTTAATATGCAATTTAAGTTACATTTTGACACATCTGGTATTATTGCGAGGTAACAAAAGTTACATGTATGTGAGAGAAAAATTTTGAGAACTAGCATTTTTTAATTTATCTATTAATAGATTTACTTTATAATGGTTTTAAGTGCTTACTCATTTAATTTGTAATTATTTTTAACTCAACAAAAAGTTATCAAAATACAATAGAGAGGTTGTGGAGCGAAAAAAACTTTACCACAAAAATTCAAATTAGTAGTACGCATAAATTAGTAGTTCTAGAACGCATTTTTAAGCGACTATGTTGCTTACATAAACGTGGGGTACCTAATCTTTAAAGGAAAGATAAAATAGAATATGAACTTGAAGTGCTGAGTTATGTATTATCATATTTTTAAAAGCCAAGGTCTCAAAATATCATGACATTTACCAAAATATAAAAATTATCCGATATTTTGATACACATACGATATTTTCACTCAACACAAATTCTTAAAATAGTAAATGGGTCATTTTCAAAATTTGCTTACATTTGCTGTCCGGAGGTTGAAAAGACGATTTTGAAGCATAACTTATATTTTAAATTCAATGCGAATAATTATTTTCTGCAAGAAATACCCCCAAAAAAATTCTATCACTCAACAAATTATTGAAATTTATTTATTTATTTTTATATAAGTCTTTAAAAAAAAGAATCAAGGCAAAAACGCTTGTCCATTTCCAATTTTCGCAAGTTCAACTATTTTTTTCCTATACTTAATGGTCAAAAAAAGTAAATGCGACATATTATTTTTATATATTGACTATTAGTATATGGTATTCATGATAAATATTGACAATAGTAATTTTATTTCAATAAGAAATGTATGAATATATTCTGTCCGGAAGCTCTTGTCAAGTCCGTTACCCTAAGATTATTTTAGCTAAAAAAGGTATTTATTGAAGTCAAAAGATGGTAACACGTATTCAGTTAACTTAACAATTTAATGACGTAACTATTTTGTACCATTTTGTTTCCCTGAGTCGAGAAATATTGCTGTGGCGTTTCGCACAAAATTTTTTCCAGGTGCGTATTTTTATTCTTTGTCAAGTCCGTTACCAAAGATTTTAATATTAATTTTTACTTTTTCTAAACTTTTACCCCTAAATATTGTTCATTATACAACTCTAAGAAAATGCATATTGTAGTTCAATTTTTTAATTCGACAACCTAGCCATAATTTGACATTTTGGTTGAAATGTCAAGTCCGTTACTGGTCAAATCCGTTACCAAATGTCAAATTCGTTACCATAGCGTTTTTGATCAACATTTCAATCATCACAAACATCGTTTTAAGCTTCAGGGCGCAAATAATTTCAAATGAAGTTGGTTCTAGGCTCTATAATATAGTTTAAAAGTGAGATTTCATATTGATTTTGTATGGTAATGGACGGCAATTTTCCTTGCAACTTATAGTTTTACAACAGCATTTGACTACTTAATTATTCATCAAAGTGTACAACCAGTTACTTTTTTACACACCTACAATATATGACTAAACATCTGTTAGTATTTCTAAAAGAAAATAGCAAGTTAAAAAAATTACTTAAAAATTTTGAAATGTAAGCATATGGTGAAAATGACCCAAATGCATTCTCAATTTACACTGTTGAGTATTTCCTTACATAACTATTCTAATATAAGCGTCAAATTAGATTTTATATTGATATAAAATCTACTGCTCATATATTTCATGGAAAACAATCGCAGATTTTAACTGGTATTAAGATATGAATGATATTTGCAATTATTCGAGAAATGTGATAATTTAGTGTTTTGAAATATTTTTTTCAGTGATTTTAATTTTTACTAGTTTCAATTGAGTTAGTTTAGCATCAGGGGCTTTATTTAGTTTGAGTTATAAAAATTAATTTATTAGTCAGTACTCATATGAAAGACAGTTAACCATTTTTTTCCTGACAAAATTTTAATTTTTAGTTCTTTATTTATGTCAAAATTGTTACATTACTAATATCTTTATTAAAAAACTTACAATCATTACGATATCATATTACAAATAAGTTAGAGTACATTAATTTTTAGGTTTTTTTACTACTTACAATTTTTATAATAAATAAATAATATTATAAGGTTAATAAATATGATTTTAATGTTACATATAAAATATTTTATATTTATTTAACGTTATATAGTGATCGTAGCTCCAAAAATAATTGTAAAAAATATCAGGAATAGGGATATTTTCAAACTAAATATCGGATGTGCAATGAGTTACCGCCCGTAAGCCAGGGCTGAGGCAGAACTGTAGCAAATGCACCCACAGCTCGATCATATAGCATCCTAAGACTGCAGTTTCGCCCTTATTATGGGCTCCTCAGTTAGGAATAGCCAATGATCGAGCCGGAGGCAAAAATCCTCTTATTGTAGCTAAGATTGTAGCTACAATAAGAGGATTTTTGCCTCCGGCTCGATCATTGGCTATTCCTAACTGAGGAGCCCATAATAAGGGCGAAACTGCAGTCTTAGGATGCTATATGATCGAGCTGTGGGTGCATTTGCTAAATATCGGATATATATCATGATATGTATCACATTTTATCCTGACTGATGTAAGATATCGGTGAACTGTAGCATAGAATCTGCTATTTTGCTAAAATGTTTGCACATTGTAAATTAATATTGTATTTCGAAGAAACTTCGTCTCGATGGCCAACCGAACAAACAACTCAGTGCAAAATACTTTGATTCTTCATTTTTGCTGAGGTAAAAAAAGCTCACGCGCAAGCAATGTATCTTTTAACGACAAATAAACTACATCATAAGTGGTTGCGACGAAAAATGTGTACATCAAATATCAAAAATACTTTATTTTTAGGGCATGAAATTTGCATATAAATTTAGAATGACCCGACGGATTGCTTAACAGCGAAAATGTCAACAGCAAACGATTTGAACGTGGCCTGATCTATTGACCTATCCAACATTTCCATGTCTTGAACGGACAAGAGAGCACGTCTGGCATATAAAAATATGCAAATGCTTACAGCATGAAAATATGAATCATTTACTTGTAATCAAATGTGAATATACTCCCCATTAAGTCATTCTTTCTGCTCTGATGGATTTGTTAACGGATTCTTTAGTTTGTTCTGGCGCTTTGTTTTGTTGTTGGGTTTAAAGGCAAGAGAAACACAAACTCAAACATTTTGCGATGTCTTCATTCTCCTCTAAAAATTATCTGATTTTGTTTTTAAATATCTGATCATTCTTCCGATACAAGTTGTACAAATATGGCTACTTTTCAGGAAATTTAAAGACTATGTCATCATTAATTTTCAGTTGAAAAAGAACTTCTAATGAATTTTTTGCAATTCAAGAATCATGTTTTGCCCTTTTGAAGTATTTTTCGAAGACTCTACTATATATGCAACACTTTTTAATAAAACAATTCATATTTTTATGTTTTCATAAAAATACCAATTTTAAGTATTGTAGTCCCCGCTTAAACGAATACTGTCGGTTCCAAGAAATACTATTCGATTGAACGGGGTATTCGATTAAGCGGGGATCTTTAACATTGTGCCTATGGCATCAGTTCCGAGATATTTTATTCGTATAAGCAGGGTATTTGTTTATCTGTTACCCGATTAAGCGGGGACGACAGTACCAATTAATATTCTTTTAAAATACTATCACTATTTAGTTAAAGTATGAGCGTGTCAGTCTATCTGTATCTCCGGCTATTTCTTTCGGACTATCAGTCTTTCCGAGGTAGAGGCAAGTACTATCGTGTTCGTAATAACTAAAGAATGCCATAGCGCTCGGACTGATAGAACCAAAAATATTGAAAAAAAAAGCAAATATTATTAAAAATAAGACTAGGTAGAGCTGATTTCCAAGTTAGAATCAAATTTGGTGACATGTCATCAATCTGGCTAACAAATAACAAGTGGCCGTCGGAGCCTACTGCTGAGTGGTAAAGTTCCCATTGCTAAAATATAGTTTGGCAGGATATCTATGGACTGCTATTCTGTTTAAGCTCATGACATGAAGTATCGAACTGAAAATGCATATTTTGTGCATTATTCTCTGCACCTTCAATTACCAAAGAAATTAATTAAAATTCATAACATTAATATTTATGTTCTGATGTTATTTGGAACTAGCATGAGATGACAAACGGGTTGACTCCAAACCCAACAAGGTTGTTAAATTTGGTGTGATGTTGCCAAGTAATTCGCCAACTGCCGAGTGGACAGAGAAAACGAGCTGAAGTCCCCTTGACCTGAGATTTCGCCAAAGTACCACACATCCCTCGAAGAGTGCAGAACACTGAGCAGTAAACCCTTGGCAATCGTAACAAACAAAGAGGGAAACCTCCTAATTTTTCATTTAAGTTCTTAAGATTTATTTTTTAAATAATGCGAGTGAGTTTGAGAAGTGAACTACATGTAGTAATCATCAAAGGAGTATTTGAAGAAATTGAACAAACAGAATCCCTTGTGGATTGACTAATACTATACACAAGTGTGGCAGAAAACTGAATGATGGTGCTGTTAATTTAAATGAATACAATTGAGTCTTAAAATGGAGAGCAATAAAGATTTTTGAAATTAATGTACATTGAGTATTGCATAAAAATATGTTGTTGTTTTTTTGCACAAACTTGACATTTTTACAGTAGAAAGAGTTTAATCACTAATCCGTAAAACTTAACTCTTGAAGTTTTGAATGCCGAAATATGTTTCAGCTGAAAAACATTTAAAAATTAATATTATACATGATTAGTAATAAAGTACAAAATAAAAATATATTTTTGATGTAAGAAATTGGTTCCTAGTTTTATTTTATTTTATTTATTTATTTTCTTTCGTTTTGAGAGAAAATACTTGTTGCGCCTTATCAATGCCCAAAAGCAGCTGACATTCTTCGGAAATTGCAGTTTATGTACAATGTTCTGAATAATTCAGACTGAATAATTCCATTTCTCACTCTCAGTCCGCATTAATTATTTATAAATTCTAGAAACTCGATTCGACGTAGTTTCTTTGTTCTCGGGTGTACGAGTAGATTGTTCGGTATTAGAAACACGCTTTCCTCTAATGTATTTTTAGACTGGCTGAAAAAAATACACAGAAAAAATATTTGTGTAAATTGACGAAATAAAATCAAAGAATTCCAAACTAATTGCATTCCAATATCTAAAACTAATACATATTTATACATTACAATCTTACATATACAATCATACAATATTTATACATTACATATAATACATAGTAATATCTTTTTGAGATTACACGGATTCCAACTTGATAAGTAAGTCAATTTTCATCATTTTAGATACAATTAGAAATAAATTTAGTGGCCGAAAATGCCCCACGAAAAGCTAAAAATGAAACATAACACGTAAAACTTTTTTTATAAGTGACTTTCGTTTCAGAAAAATGATAAGTATTCTAAAACTTTCCTTAAAAGGATACTTAAGAATCGTGATTAACATGCAAAAAGGAGCTTTTTTAAGGTCCGCTGTGACCCTCTATTTTTTCTCTTTTTTTCCATCCAGTATGTAAATGCTCTCAGTTACAAGTAGAACATAGCATTTCAGCGAATACTAATTCGCGAACCTCAATTAAATATTTTTTATTCCAGAAGCATTCCATATATATTTTTATTTATTTGAAATTTTTTCTTCTCTCAAACTGCTTAGCACTGCGTCAAAGGACCTTATGTTTACGGTGAGCCTTGCGCACTAAATAAGTGCTATACATTTATCTAGCTCTAATTATTTGTTGTTATGATGCCTAGAAAATACTTTTTAATTTATGCTCGCATTCGCATTTTTAAATATTACAGCATATTTTAAATATCAGCTGAATTTATCATGATGTCAAAAAATATAATAATAATAAATAGAAAAGCAATGTAAGAACATTTTTTTTCTCCACCTCAAATTTCAGAAAATGGCAACTAAAATATAACTGTCTTGTTAGTAAAATTTAATTTTGAAGTTTACATTGACTCAGAAATGTATAAAGTGAATTGATCCACAAAGGATGTCTACTAACGTTGACACCAAGACTCTAAGCGAGGGAGAGAAGAAAAGATGGTACCACGGGAAAAGAGGAAATGGGCCATTACACGAAAACGCCGCCACCTCGTCTCGCACGGTAAGCTCATGCATTTCATTAAAAAGTAGTTTAAATTTTGACACTTCACACCTCTTTGCTAGTTTACTCTATTTGCTACCCTTTTGCTTCACATGCAAAACATAGGCATTAAAGTTTCGTAAGAATTCCAACATGTATTTTTTAACAACTCATTTAGTTTTTAGTAAAACTTTCGATTTTTAGGCGCTGTTATAGCAGTGTGGATGGTTGATAAATTTATGTTTGGTGTTACGGTTTACGTCCCATTTTCGTATTATCTGATTCCACGGTCAGGGTGGTAACAATTTAGCTTATAATTTCATACATACATTATATATATATATATATATACAGGGTGTCCACTCCAATCGTGGACCAATAGCTAATTTCTAAACCGTTAGAGATAAGCATATAGTTTATTTAGGAAAAAATCTCCAAATTACGAGAGGAATTTTGGGTCTATTCAATGTTTTTCAAAAAATCAAATTTTGAAAGAGTTACGAAATTTAAATTTTTATACAGCCCCCCAGTCCTATCAATCATATTTAGCAAAACATTCTTGACACTGTAACGTTTAAAACTAAAAAAAATCACTCTTCTACGACAAAAATTGACCGAGTTATGACGTTTTGAAAAATCAAGATTTTGCATTGTTTCATGACGTCATCGAGAGATTGCTTAAGGGACCGTGTGCGAAATCATTCAAAATCTTGATTTTTCAAAACGTCATAACTCGGTCAATTTTTGTGGTAGAAGAGTGATTTTTTTTTAGTTTTAAACGTTACAGTGTCAAGAATGTTTTACTAAATATGATTGATAGGACTGGGGAGCTGTATAAAAATTTAAATTTCGTAACTCTTTCAAAATTTGATTTTTTGAAAAACATTGAATAGACCCGAAATTCCTTTCCTAATTTGGAGATTTTTTCCTAAATAAACTATATGCTTATCTCTAACGGTTTAGAAATTAGCTATTGGTCCACGATTGGAGTGGACACCCTGTATATATATATATATATATATATATATATATATATATATATATATATATATATATATATATTATTATCTGATTCCACGGTCAGGGTGGTAACAATTTAGCTTATAATTTCATACATACATTATATATATTTGAAACAACTATAACAATTGAGGCTCTTTTATAGGTTAGATATCATGCTTCACTGGTTTTTATAATGCCACAAAAGGTCAGTTACAACAAACGGATTATGACAAATAAGCTAAATTATATAATGTATTTTTAATCTCGCAAAGGGAAACGTAAATTCGTCACACAAACAGGGCGATTATAAAAATAACAATCAATTTTGTGGAAGGATGAAAAATATTGCAATCACAAGGGAATTCAAGTTTAGTACAAGTCTAACTCTTTGGGTTCCAAAAAAAGATGAGGTCGGAGGGATTTTTATAAATGTGATATGAGTTTAAATAATCAGAAAACACGGATTTTCTATACATTCGTAGCCGTGATTTAAGTTTACCTTGATCAATATATTTATTTCTCAAAACTTTTAATCATTTCTTGAGGCTTGATCGCAATTACTCTTAAAGTACCATATTTGATCTTTTTGATTTAGTAGATGAAACAAACACGCTCTTTCACAGCGTAGGTGCAAATAGCACGCTGTTTTTGCTAAATGCATTACAAATCTGTTTGTTTACATCAGCAGTTCAATGGTTTCCTGGTTACAGTTATTTTCCCTACTCATGCAATCTCAAAAATTTCATTGTGTGTTTCGAGTTTCCTCAATTATCGATTGAATTTCTGTTGTTATTTCTTCTATGCAAGCACGCCGAGAGAAGTTAAAACGGCTATTTTAGATACATAGAAGCTCATTGGGTGTCCCTCAAAGCCAGATTAACGTAAGTAACATTATCACGACTTCGCAGGAGAGCGTGAAAATATTTGTCTCCTTTATGCAAAAGATTGGGGCACACGCTTTTTGGTAATAATTGTAAAATTGTCTTCGCATTGCAGATGCTGTATATAGGACCTTCGGATCTGTTTAACTTTTCTACACTGCAAAAAATGAACTGTTGTTTTTACAGTATAATACTCGCAGCCGAGGTTCAAATTTAAAACGGTAAAATGTACAGTAATAAAGTGCCAAAATACACTCAGGCACATTGAAAATAGCGACCCAAGAAGAAAGCATCGGATTGAAATGAAATTTAATACACATAATGATACAGATGAGAGATTCACTTGATCTCAAAATCAAGACAATTGAACGAATACAGGGTGTGCAAGGACACAAATACAGAGCAACTTCAATAGCGCGTTGGACCACATCTAGCTGCAATACATGCCGCCACGCGGTCCGGCATTGAGTTGATTAGACGCCTGATGTTGTCCTAAGGCAGATGGGCCCACAAATTTGTAACAGCCAACTCCAAATCACTCACAGAGCAACACGATGGCAACTGACGTTTTAGCTGATCCCACACATGATCTATAGGGGATAAGTCTGGGAGCGGGCCGGTCATGAAAGAGTCTGAAAATGACGTAGGAAGTCTTGAGCAACTTTTGCTGTATGCGAACGAGCATTATCTTGCTGGAAAATTGCCCCTGGGAGACCATTTAGGAAAGGTCCTACATGGGGTCGAAGAATATCATCAACGTACGTTGGCCGGTTAAGTTTCCACGCATCACAATTAGATTGGACCGGCTATCATAGGATATGACCCCCCAGACCATTACACCAGCTGTGCGGGCAGTGTGACGTAGAACAGTGTGGGAGGAAATGTACCACTCACCTGGGCGCCTCCACACCAGTACACGGTTATCATCAGTCCCTAAAACAAACCGAGACTCATCACTAAACACAACTTTTTGCCAATCTGTGACAATCCACATTGATCTGGCTTGGCACCACTGTAGACGCAGTCGCTGATCAATCCGACGGTTTCTTCTTGGGTCGCTATTTTCAATGTGCCTGAGTGTAGAAATTTTAGTTTCTTACTGCAAAGTTAGAAATTTTACAGTTTATTGCCGTAAACCCTAGCTGTATTACACTGTAAAAACAACAGTACTGAGAATAGAGGTTCCAGCTTAAAACTGTAAAATGCACAGTAATAAACTGTAAAATTAGCAGTTTTACAATTTAGTACTGTTAAATGAGCAATTTTACAGTTTATTACTGTAAAATAAGCAATTTTTAGTTTATTACTATAAAAGCAGCTGTATTATACTGTAAAAACAACATTCATTGTTACAGTAATCACTGTGAAGGACTTTGTTTCTAAGAACTACATTAAAATGGCTCAATGTATAATAGAGTTTTACATAAGAAGCAGTAATAACACAAAACCCCACCATTTTTAGACTTACATTAGTCTAATTCTGAGGTACAGATGAACAAAAACAGCAATAATAGGTTGCCACATTAGTAGGGGCAGTTATCTATTTTCAGGATTTGATCAACGTTTAACGCAATCATAAGCAGAACCTGATTAATACACGGTCCAGCGGGTCCATGGACCTGGTCACCATAATCCAAAATAGAATCATTTTCCTTATTTTTCCCTTGTATTGGAACAACCGCCTTAAAAATGAGCATATTTTCTTGTGAGAGGAGACCCAGATCTTTTCCAGGACCTGAGCATCACGTCGGTTTGATCAATTCATAATCATAAGTAAGTCAACTGATGAAAGACTTCACGGAAATTTATTAATTGTACGTAATTATTCTTAGATTTAGTTTCCAAAAGTTTTATGTTTTTGACTTCAGTGTTACAATGAGGTATATAGGTAGAGTTAGCCCCGACACAAAGTTTTAATTTCATGATTGTGCTGGTTTCAAATGATATGCATTCAACGGGGTATAAAACATCGTTCTAGCCTGTAAGAGCTTTTTTTCCAATTGATATGCAGAAGCATAAATCAACCTCCATGAGAGAACTCGCGATGAAATCGTTTCACTTGTACTGTAGACACATCATTCCCAAAGGAAGTAGTAAATCTTTCAGGCGTTACCAAATCGAACCGCTGAGAATGAATATTAATTGGGACTAAAAAATATGACGATTCCTCCGATGAGTAGGGGTTTGTGGCAGGGAATAGATAACAGAAGCTCGCTCTGATAAAATATTAAACATTATTTGCTTAGAAAATAGCAAAACGATCGTGCTTTAAGACTAATCCATATTGTTCGAGATAGTTTGATTGCCAATTCGTACAGATTACTAATTCATGATGCTTCCTCTTTCACTGCCTCAGTAAGTTCTTAAAAACGATGCCGAAACAATTCATCTTCTGTTTCTCATGTTTGGTGGTTTGTAAAAAAAACAGGCAAACATGGCTAGACGATGAAAAATTGCTTACGCATGCTTTTTAAAATCTTAATGAGGCAGTAAAAGCAAAGCTTCTTCTGTGGTCCCAAAAGCAGCACCGCATGACGGCTGAGAATTGATACAATGTATAATTTAACAAAATTACTCATGCACATATTTTTGTCCTCAAATTTAAGGTGTGTTCTTCGAACGAGTCTGAGTTTGAAATTCAGAGAGAAAAAAGTAATTTTAGTCGATGATTTGCTGAGAAAAAAGTTCCATTCTTTGACGCTTCGGCGAATAAGGGTGAGTTATGGCGTGGCCTGTCCTTAGTTCCAAGGGAGCAGGCTGCTTTCACACCGTGCGAGGAACCGTGAAACAAGACTAAAATAGAGAAGTATTGCAAACTAGCTTGATATCGAACCTTCTAACATGGTTTCCAGATAATGAATATTCTATTTTTATGCATGATTCAGCGTTTATCATAAACAAAGAAGTATTAAAATCTTATTAGTAGACAATACTATCCCAGTTTTTCACTGGTCCGGTAATTCTCCGAATATTTAATCCATTTTAAAATTTATGGGAACTCACGAAGCGTCAAATTTTCAGGAACAAAACAGTTACTAAACGACAAATAACGGGAAACCTTATTAATCTGTGATATCACCAGTTTCAGCATTAGTCTTGGCAATAGTGCATAGAAAATATACCCGGGTGAGTTAAAATTTCAAAAGCTGTCATTAAAATGTGTCCAAATATTAACTCAAAATTTATAAGAGAATTAATAGAATGGAAATTTAAGCAGAAATTTTAGTGAAAGTAAATTCATGACTGCAATGTTTTTTTATAGAAGTACAAAACTTCCCTCCACAAGGAGGTAAAGAATAAGTAAACAATAGAAATGTGTGGGTAGTTTTTAAGAAAAATTGCTGATAAACAACAATTTTGAAAATCTTTTAAATAACTAAAAATAGTTGTTGAATGAACTTAAACTCCTCTCAGTGTATGAAGAAGACATTTAGGTTTCCCTTAAAGGAAACAAAAGCAACATATTCCTAAAAGCGAAAGTGGATATGGAACCAATCAAAATGACAGGGTTCATGTGCCTCCAAAATATAAACTATTTCATCTAATTATTTTTATTAAATTTACAACCGAAAATAATATTTAAATACGAGTTGTATTATAAAATATATTGCTCTCTTTATATATTCTGTAACTTTCAGATTATATTTTGTTGCTAGTTTTTTTTTTAAAAAAAAAAGGGTAACTTATCGTGTCTATTTCGTTTTACTCTACATTCTCCTACTTAGCACCTTGTCTTAAGTCTCCAGATAAATATCTAGATTCGCGATCGCCAGTAACCAACTGGTGAGCATTACATTGAAAATGGTAACCAAAAAATGAAGAATTATTCGCCAAAAGTGGCGACTGTGTGTTTCTTCATTAGTTAAAAATCATTATATATTTGTAAAATATTTTCGTTTGCTGTATACTTGTAATTTAAAATGTAAAAAAGATATATTCATTGAATTATTATTTTCTGTTTTTGTAGACTGTCATAATCATTTATAATACTAACAGTGAATAGGTTTTTTTTTTCTCTCTCTCTCTGTGTGTATACATATTTTCAAAAATGGCTACTAGAAGTGTAAAAGTGGCTACCAGTTTTTCTGCTTCTGGTAGCTAGGGGTTACTATTCTGAATTCCCAGTTTAGAGCTTTATCTCCAGGCTTAAACATGACATCTAAAGTGGAAGATATTAACATAAATAGAAAAAACATTAACCAGGAAATTGAGAAAAAATAATGACAAATCAAAGATAAATATTATGATATAAATAGAGATTTTGTTTACAATTATTGCAATATTGATAGAAATTGGTGATTTGGCAGATATTTTCTCATTACGTTCACTATTTAAAAAAAGCATGTCATTACTTCTTTGAAGAACGTGGGCCGTTACAAGAAAAATGTTAACAAGATTGCTCCCTTTACAGTTTTTCTGCATCTGAAATGTAAACAAACAGCTACTTAATTCTGCATGTTTACGTCAAACGGTTGCTTAGTAACAAAAATACACCAGTTAAAATTCTTGTGGTTTGCCGCAGTGTAAACATAATCTGAAATGATGAGGAACCCGACCCAGAAATGGAGCCTTATCCCTTAAATTCACACAGAAAAACCAGTCCGATTAAGAGCAAAATGGATGGAAGCCAATCTAGTGATATTGCAATGTAGGGGAAGAGGGCATGTTGTGGAAACTCAAGATTGTGAGGAATAAAGGAATTTCTCAAGCACCTTTGTGCTTGAAAAATAAAAGAATATAAAACAAGGTTATGATGCTCAAATGAGCAGGCAAACTGCATACACATTCTTCGGCGTTACAGGGAGCGCCTATATCAATGCAAATAATTTGAGCTCATCCATAAGCTCTAATTATTTGCATTTAAAAATTGTTCTTTGTGATGATAAAACACTTGTATGCAGTTTTCCTGCTCATTTGTGTATCATTTGATTGTTTTATATTCTTTTATCAAGATAGTGTTTTAATAAAAAAGACGATGCAGGTTAGCTAAGAATGTTCTTTGAATACTCAGTTATTTATTGGCCATACAATTTCTAACCACAGCAAAATAAAATAACGTTATAGGGAATGCCTTTTTCAATGCAAATAATTTGAGCTCATTCATAAGCTCTAAGTATTTGCATTTAAAAAGCGTTCTGTGTGATGCTGAAACACTTGTATGCAGTTTTCCTGCTCTGTTGTGTATCATTTGATTGTTTTATTTATATTCTTTTATCAAGATAGTGTTTTAATAAAAAAGACGATGCTGGTTAGTTAAAAATGTTCTTTGAATACTCAGTTATTTATTGGTTGTTCAAATTTCGGACCACAGCAACATAAAATAAGCGCAAGCAATTGTTCTAAACTAATGATGAGAGTATAAAACAGTTGTTCCCAAAGTAGTCCACAGACATTCCTAGGGGTTCATGGAAGTTGGAAAGGGGTCCACGTGAACGAAAGAAAAAATTTCGGTTGCATAAAGTGCGAATAGGAGTCCGAAGCCCAGATCCCATACGAAAAACAAAATAACATTTAGCATTGATTTTTCTCTTTTCTGCAATGAATATCCTTTTGATTTATTCTTTTTTTTGCAATGCTCAAATGTAAATATTACGTTGCCTAAAATTAATTCTGGAGGATAAATTTTAGGTTTAATTTTTTTGTCGTGGGAGGTCCACGAAAAACAGAGAAAAACCGGTAAGAGCTTAACAGAACAAAAATGCTTGGGAAGCTATGGTATAACGCATGGGACAATCAAGTGCAGAAAGATTGCTTCCACTCGAAGAATTTCATCTGTTCTTAATTTTTTTTCCTGAATTTATCTATGTTATTTCTTTCACAGTTCTCTGTTTTCTTGGCAACTAAAACTAAGTTTACTGTTAAAATTTTATGTCAGAGTATGATTTCTTTTCTTTGGTCATCATTTTTTTACTTAAATTACATTTTTGAATTAGTTTTTAATCTTTAGAATTTTAATGTTATTTGACATTTAGAATGGTTTTATGTTATTAATATTTTGCGTTCAATTGTAAAATATTTATATACATTTCAGGATAGCAGTTTAAAATATATTATTACAGGATACAGTTTAAAATTTATTATTCATGAAGTGCATTCTCAAAACTTTTTTGTTAACTATTTAATACCTATTTTAGTTTAATACCTATTGAGATATTCACGCTATACAATCAGAGCAAACTTTAACCCCCTGACGCCCATAAACTGGTTAGAAATCTACGATCTTTTTCCCATTGAAGAAAAAGAGGAGCTATTCAGAAGTTTTCTTAGAAGTGACTACCACCTCTTCCTTGTCAAAAGCTGTCACAAGTTCACGAGTCCTCTCTGCTCTCCTTCGGAACGAGACATCATTTGTGAAGGACTCCCCCAAATTACTTAATGCGTTTCTGGTTCTTTTAAATTTTAAACTCATTTTCATGGGAGAGATGAAAACAAATATTATTTAATTTTTTTTAAATAGTGCTTTTTCGAAAACAAATTTTACCTCTATTTAGTTTTCAACATTAGCAGAAAAATTTACAAAAGGTAAAATCTACACCGCTAAAAATTTACCACCCAAAGTAACAGTCTCTGCTGAATAGTTACTGAAAGCAAATACTCACACATTTTGCTCCTATTGTTTGACAAGGGAACACCGAGACAACAATAGATAAAGAAATACAGAGAAGGAAACCCGAGGAAAGAAATTATATATACTGTACATATCAACGGTAAATGAAGATATAACTAATGTGCATAGTAGCCTGCAGATAACTGCGGAAAATAATTTATGCTGTTCAGTTTGACAAATTTCTTTCTGCATTTTCTCTGTTTTCAAGGTTTCCATCTCGGTGGACGATATATATATACACTTTTCGGGTTAAACTATTTTTATCGCGTAATTAGGTTCCCATTAAATTATTTATTCATAACATGTACTACATTTTGTACCTATTGATGTTCTTATATAACTCCCTTTTTAACGCTTGTTTTAATTCTGCCATGTAACGAATTCCGTTTTCCTTGTCATTTCCCGCCCAGATACTAAGTGAGATGCTTTTGCATTAGTTGCCGAACATAAATGGTACAATGTCAAGTGGGGAAAAGTGGGGGTAAAATCAAGCTTTTTTTAGAACTGTTAATGAAACTTTCTGCGTATTTTGAACACTAGACTTAGGTAGATCAACATGAAGCAAAAGCATTTAATCCTTTTTTAAAATTGTTTCCTGTCTGTAATACATTTAAAAACCTGCTTTGCTTTCCTCACCTTGTCCACTGATGGGATAAGACGGGGTACTTTAAAATATAGCGCGTATTTAAAGGTGAAAATATCAAAAAAGAAATCATTTTTGACCTGTGATTTAAGAAAAGGAATTTTTTCAACAGCTATCAAAATTAGGTTTACTTAATATGTGACAAATTGCTGAAATCACCATGTGCCGCCAAGCTTGGTGACATTTGGCAATTTTTTTGCCAAATTTGAGGTCAAAAATAAATTACGGAAAACTATGCAATGTGTCATTAATTGCTCGCCAAGCCTGGGAACTCCTCTATTAAACGCTGCGGAGTAGGAAAACGAACTTACAAGTTAAGTTTCAAAAACTGAGGGAATTTTAATTGAAAATTAACGGAGTAAACGTCAAATGTAACAAGAGTAAATTTGGCAAATTTTTTGCCAAATTTGAGGTCAAAAATAAATTGCGAAAAACTATGCAATGTGTCATTAATTGCTCTCCAAGCCTGGGGACTCCTCTATTAAACGCTGCGGAGTAGGAAAACGAACTTACAAGTTAAGTTTCAAAAACTGAGGGAATTTTAATTGAAAAGTAACGGAGTAAACGTCAAATGTAACGAGAGTACAGCAAATTGAGCGCATAAAATAGATTTACAAAATTTGTAACATCATCATACAACACTAAGTTAAGCTTCACTATACCCCCAAATAACTCAGCTCAGAAAATAACGAAAAACTAATTTTGTGAACTTTTTCTTACATTTTAATATGGATTCTTTCCCTAGATCTTGTACAATACTATAATCAAGTTTTTTCCCTCAATGATGATTTTTGATGAAAATTCATCTGCAGCTTATGCTAGCACACCATATGCAATAAGCATGTACAAATAGTTTGCAAACATTTAATTTGGTTCCTGTTTCTGAAACTGAAATTAATTTGCTGTAATTTTAATATATGTCTCCAAAAAGAATCAATTGAAAAAAGAGAAAATGGGTGTGTTTCAATGTCGTTTCACTTTGCAAATGTGTCTAATTTCCCCCGTTTGGTCAAATAGTTACTGGATAAGGAAGACTTCTGGCATAGTTTCAGTAATTTGCTCGCCCTTTAATTTATTAGTTTGTTATAAGGGGATTCTAAATTTTAACGGAGGTCCTTTAGCGTTTTTTTGACAAGCAACAATGTTCTAAAATGCGAACCACATGGAGCTTAGCTATTGGCGTTCTTTCTTCTTTTACATAGCGAAGGAGCTTCGATGTTAGGCAGAAAATGTGCATTTTGCAAAATACCACTCTTGTATAAAAATGGAAACTGCATAATTGAATTGATTGCATAGACTAGTGTGTTTCTCAAATTCAAAATTTAATTATTTTCAGAAAGTCTCCTTTTTCTCAAGGATATTTCTCGAGTAGAATTAATAAGCAATCTTAACCTAAACATTCAACTATCCGTGTAATTGATGGCAATCACAACAAAATTGAAAAAGTCATGAACACGAATTTGATTTATATTATTTGACTCAATCAATCAGAATTTTAAAATAAGCCAGTCTAAGAATCTACATTACGTCACATAAATTCGGTCTGGTGGCTTCAAGGATTTTCAAGAAACAGCATAACTTTAAATTTATAAGATTATATCGCTTGCTTCGCTAGTGTGGTAGTTTTGTGATTTATCAGAACACTGCGCACGATTAACTTCAAAACAGCGCACGACAAATTTAGACCAGAAAACTTTGGAGACATTAAGTTTGCTGAAACAGTTGTGAGAACCTTGAAAAAGCATTTCAAACGAAGAAGACTCCTGCAAATTTCCATTTAAATCCTCCATCAATAACACCTAACCTAACGAACTGGTAAGACTCAAAAGATAGTCAAAGATATTACTCATGAAGTTAAAATAGATGCAAAAACAGCGGTTGCGTTGTTGCCTATATGTGTTAAAAAACATCCTAAAATATTGCATTGTAGTTTTATTCAACCTGCGATTGTTTAAAATTCATTTGTCATGACAGAAAAGCTTCTTAATTCTTTCAATAAAGTTTGCATTTGGTTGAAACTTTGCACCTAATGAAAAGTAATTTATGTAACGAAAATTTTACTTTGAAAAGATTCTTACAGCTATGACTTGTTCAATAGAGCAATTTATATTTTCAACAAGGATTTAGTAGAAATTTGCTGCATTCAGAAACAAGGATAAGGATTTTTTTTTCTAAATAAACTGTGGAACATGTGAACATCTTTTAATATTCAAAAGTCATTACCGGTAGAAACTAAGAACTCGCTTTTCACAAAAATAACTTTAATGCAATTATAACTTCGTCAACTAAGGAAGTTTTGTTTTAGTATCAGAATACATTACAGTATGTTACGTCCTACTTAAGCACAGGAGTGTTATTTTTATTAGTTTCAACCTGTTTCTTGTATTCCCCTAAAATATCTTCATGTAAGGGAATGTTGGACAAAGATAAATAGCGGGCAAAGTGAAATAATAAAATATTTTCACAGTTTGCAGCTCCACCTATCTACCAATATTTTAACTAAGCTCCTAAACCTATAGTTGATTCCTGTCAAAAATAAATAGCTCCGAAGGTCAGCGAAAAAAATTATACAAGTAATTTTCAAAATTTGATACCTTTATTATAGTATTCGTGGCTTTTCAAAAAAAGCTCTTGTTATTACAAAATGATTTTTTTTTTTTTTTGTAATTGTCATTTTAACTATTTATTCAGATATACTGATGTCCAATGCAGTCCTAATTTTGTTTATATTAGGCATGTTTTGATTTTAAAAGTTTGATGTATTTTTTCAAGTTCACGCTGGGTAAAGTGGATGGGGCAAAGTGAAATAGTTCATTTCGTTTGCTTATGCATTCATTTACTAAATCGCGTGCGTATTTCTTTATTTATTAATTTGTTCATATTCATTTACTTATTAATTCACTTATTTATTCATCCATATATTTATTTTTTTATTTATTCTGCATTTTATTGACTCATTTCTTTTTCTCGTGTATTAATTAATCCATCTGTTTTTTCATTTTTTTCATTAATAAGTTATTTATTCGTTTATTTACGCATTAATTAGATGAAAATTACTCTAACTCATCAAAAAGTAAATGTTTCATTGCAAAAAATACGGTATTTTGCACTTAGTCCCATGGCTTTTTGCGATGAAAAATTTCCCCCTTTTTTTGAAGGTGCAAAATAACTGCCAAAAATGAAAAATAACTTTTCAACAGTAGTTGTATTGCAAAATGCATTATTCCTTCTTTATGTACACTGATTTTCAGAATGAATTTCCAATTTGTTCGTTTTGAAATAGTATGTTATCTTAACTAGTTCACTTTGCCAAACATTCCCGTACTTGTTTTTAGTGTCGTAATAATAAATAATACGAAATTATTTCTCTAAAATTATGCAAGGTACTCGTTTCAAAATTGCAGTTGCCACTCATATGCTATAACTTCTAATGAGCCTCCCCGGAGCCCTATCCAATCATTAAATAGTACTCTTATGGTGCGTAAGAGAGACTCATGGGGAAATCTAAAAGATAATAATAAATAGAAGATAAAAAAAATGTGCAGGACCCTTACATAGGGTGCTTCTATTTCTGAGCCGAATGTTATCATCTGCTCGTAAATTGCTGAATTTAATTAATTAGTTTTTTTTTTCATTTGCTATTTTCATAAGAGTGCACAGTTCTAAATTTCTGCACGATTTAATGTATTGCCAATAAGAAACAACTTTAAGCGACAAAAAAATGAGTGGTAATTGATTGAGTACAACACCGGCAAAAATATCATTTTTTGAATAGATAATAATATAACACAGTTTTAATGCATTTAATTGTTTTGCCTCTATTTTTTGGGAACTAGATCGTTTTTTTTAAATCAAACAATCGCCAGACTAACGATCGCAAGGTACATCACTTATTTTAATACCCACTATAAATGCATTAAACGGAAATTAAATTGAGTTTTAATTTCAGATTGTTACATAAAAATCAGAATGGAGCACTTAGTACATGAACTTACATTCGTAGCTAGGAGGAAAATTGTAGTGGAAAGTATCGTGGAGGACAAATGGCAGGAACAGAGCCAGATTTTAGTACAGCAAAACGAGAAACTTTTTTTTTTCCTGAAATTTGTTATCTCGATTTAAAACTCATCAGTCAGCATTGAAAGACAGTATCCTATTTTTGACACTCACTCGTTAATTCAATTGCCTAACGACAATCGATAAAACCGATAGTTAGCTCTTTAATCGCTTATAGTCGAACCGTAGACGTTAGCAAGTAAGTCGATCATCAATTTCCAGTGAATTTTGATGACAAAATCTCGTCTCTTCTACTGAATATTCAACAGTATAGAGTTCGAATGGGAGACCATAATATGAAATGTGTACAGTATAGACAAGTAGGGAGCAAAATTCAAAATATATAGGTCAGGATCATTGGCGCAGCAATACTGCAGTATTTATACAGTATTTATACTCTAATGAGGCAAAGTAGGGTAATAGACTCAGCGGGCAATCCCACTCACTCAAATGTTTGAACATCACTGCACTGAAAAGCTATACAATCGGTGCCTTCTCTCTACCTATAACAAACATCATTGTAAGTGGTCAAAGGTCATTCAGAATAGAGTCATTTTCTGAAGTAAACTATTCTTGTAACCTCACTTAATCAGTTCTTAATTGCTTTATTATAAAATTCTACAATATCTTACTTGACTGTAAGCAGAGGTGCCCACAGGAGGGAATTATGGTTGCAAGTTGCGCCATCAAAATTTCTTTTATTTCTTTATTATTTATTTATTTATTTATTTATTTATTCGTATTTTTTTATTTTTTTTAGAGTGCGTGTGTGTGTGCTTAGAATGTCTGGAAAGGAGAAAAAGCGATTATATTTTGCGCTAGCTAATTCAAACTTTTTAAACATTAATAATATATGAAAAAAATAAATAAATAATGTTAAAAATAAATAAATAAATAAAAAGAGAGGTAAAAATAAAAATCGCAAGAGGGTTGTAATTTTTTTTTAATTTGCGCTACTGAGCTTGGGGGGGGGGCACGGGCACCCCTGACTGTAAGTGTACATTTTAATTTTGAAATGTTAATGTACTCATTACGACTATAAAAATACACATTTAGCTACAAGCTCATTCTTTTACAGATTTTTCACTACAACTACACTGTATTGAAATCCAACATGGCGGTGAATGGTAATGGTGCTCTGCTCACACGTAAAGATGAAGATATGACACCAACTCAAAGGAGGATATAGATTAGGCTCAACTGTGTAACGATGATAAAGATCAAAGAGATAATTTGTTTCAAATCAGACAGACTATGGACACCTAAATCTGCTTCGTTTTCAAAAAATTCGGGATTTATAAAAAGCGCGGTTTCGCCACCACAAAACATAGAAAGTGTGCACATAAAGTGTCATGTAGTAGTGCTAAGAGCTCTCAAAGCTCTTTTTGATTTGCTTCGTCCGTGCCCTATCCACATTTTGAGCGCAATCACCCTGCTGGCCTTGCTATGTCCAGTATTACCCTCCATGAAGGCTATCATTAAATAAGCTATAAAAATTTTGGCAAAACTTTTATGCAAATTAGTTTATTACAAACTATGTTTCTTGTGCTATGGAGTTGCAATATTCCGTTTAAAAAAGTATTGATTTTTAGTATAAATTTGATAAGCTATTCATATTTTCCCTTAAGTGGGCATCCTGACCCCACTTTCCCCTATGCGTTTGGTACTTTTTAGGTGTGTTACTCTTAGTCGGGTTTTCTGTAGACACTTTAACAGGAGGAACTTTTAATATAGATTGGGAATACAAAGTGATTTTAAAACTTCGTCATTTGGGCTCTTTAATCTGATTACTCGTATACACGTCTACTTGACGCTTTGCACTCAGAATAATAGTATTTTTACCTAATTTACTATTCTATTCCAAACTTGACATATATCGTATGTTGCGGGATTGCAAGTAAAAAATGTTATATTTATACTTTTGGTTCTATAAGCATTTACTTTTGAAGGTAAAGTGCAAATGCAGCCCTGCTATTTCAAAGTTTCCCAAGGAGGGGGGGGGGGGTATATTTCCAATTTGTATTATATCGAAAAACAGCATTAACTACCCACACATGTATGAAAAACATTTATTGCTCTGAGAGTCAAGAGGGCAAGTACCCCTTCCTGACTCTACAAAGTGACGGGCATGTTTTAATGTTATTTTTTATGATGATTTTATGCAGAACGGCCAGAGCAAGCGCCTCTTAAATCTGCCGGGAACGACTGAAACCACAGATACGCCACTGACCGATAGTTCCTACCAGAATAAAGAAAGAATGAAGCACCTCATATTTCTTTGTAAAAAGAAGGAAAAAAAGATGCCACTGAAATCAAGAACTTAATCTTTCTAACTTATAATCCGTGAGTCTTTTTTTTTTTGTTTTCTGCATCACTTCTTTTTCAGAAAAAAAAAATATATTTAATAAAATTTTAAGCGCAAACACTCTATATATTCTCAAAAGTTAACCTCTTCGGAAATTACGCTTAGCTACATAGTGTTGTCTTAAAATGAAAATTAATTCATCTTCAAAAGAATTGTTTTTATTCATTCGTAAAGTAATAAAAATAACAATGAATTTTATAAGACAATTCGTGAAAGTTTCTTCAGGGTATTAAAATTATAGACATGAAAATTGAAAGTGCTTGAAAATAAAATTATTTACAGAATTAAAGATTTGTTGAGTTACGTAAGGAAATACATAAGTTCACTAATCGGCTATCAGCCGTACTAACGCGTATTCATCGTTTCACACACATTTCCTCCAACTTTAATCTTGAATTTGAAGCAATCAAGTTTGATTACATACAACACTACTTTTGCAGGACAGATATTGCTGTGAAAGCAAGACCATGGTACAGGGTTTTTTTTTTTTTTTTTTTTAATTAACCTCTACCTTAAGTCAAGGGATGTAACGCGCCTGCCTCCCCCCTCAATTTTTTAATGAGCTAGATTTACTTGTAAAAAAAATGTAACTATGCACATACGCATCGTTATAAAAAAAATGTTGAATTATTTCTAACCAAATTATGTTTGTTTTATATGTAATTTTCAATAATTAAATTGAACAAAAATATGCAAACGAGGGATAAATAAATATACATGAAAAAATTACGCCTGTCATATAAGTTCTTACACCTGAAAATATCGTTTACAAAATATCTAATTTAATATTTCGCTTTATTACCAATTCCAACTCTCAAAATACTCTCTCATATTTTTCATTTTCCTATTCTTAAGCAATGCTAAATATCAAGTACACAAGAGTCTTTTTTAGACCATTTAATCTAAATTTCTTACGTAGCATAATGGATATTTTCCATTCAAATGTTTAGTGTTGCAAAATAATTTGAATAAATAAATATTGAATATTTATACTACATGGATTTTTTTTTTTTTTTAAGTACAGTGCTAACACTGTTTATCACGAACAAAATGCTGATAAATAGGGACATAAACAGAGATAAAAATCGAATTTGAAAAATAAATAAAAACTAAAATTTGCTTACCTAGTAAACACATCAGTGATCCACATAAACTCAAAGGCCATATTGCTTGCTCCCTGCTAATTTCGAACACTTGAACAACAGAAACATAAATAATGCCCGCAGATCTGTGCAATCCCACAGTCAAAAAGCTAAGCCAAAAGCATGCAAATGCTATGCACCAGGAATACAGGGGCTCTTTTTGGCGTTCCACAACAATTCCCCCGTTCTCCATGTTTACGGTAGTATTTCGATTTGCGTCTAGTTGTCGGCAAAAGTCGTCTGCTCGAGTTATAGCGGAACTAGCGCCACCCGCCGGTTCGAAACGGCGAAGGACTTTCGTGTAGAAAGGCGCTAGTTGGTTGCTCTTTGGAAGAATCTTTTTCTTTATTTGTTGTTTTAAAATTCTATTGCCGCGGTTCTTTTAATAGGCTGCCATAGCCATTTTGCCGAATATCCTTGAAATTTGCTTTCTCTTCCGATTCGCTGTAGGTTAACATATGTCAGCCATTCGTAACCAGCCCATGTTGCGGAACTTTTGATTTTCTTGTCCCATGACCGTTTTGTCTTTACTTTTCTTGATCCAGTGGGAGAAATTTCGAAAGCATTTGAGGTGAAAGTGACGAAAAACCAGTGATCTGCTTACTGAATACAGTGGATGAAATTTATTTTAAGTACTGTATTTTTCATGTCACACTCCAAAATCTTTTCAGTAGGTGAGGAAGGGGGGGGGGTGCTCAATTTTTTTCTAATAAATTAGATTTTGTCAACTAATTGCTGAAAATAATTTAGAGACCATAGAGTTCCTTAACATCATATGTGATATCCAGTGATATTTCCGTTGAGACACTGGCTATCCGATATGATTGATAGCCAGGGTGTTTCAACACTTCAGGCCATGGCTATCAAAGATGTTATCAGTTACATGAAAATCGTATTGGAGTTTGATTGTTGGGCTCTCTACGATGTGTTAGGTATACGTGGTTTGCGCAAATTGGTATATGTGACGATTTTATGAGCTAAGTTTTATGAAAAATTAAATATTTGAAACATGCAACAAAAAAGGGAATATATATAAAAAGAAAGAGAGTATGTGATAAATATATATAAAATATCCGCGTCAGAATCAAATAAATCAAAGTCTTCATCATCCCATGAATCATAGCACCTCATAGCCGCAGCTTCAATTTTTTCAGAAGTTAACTTTCTCTTGCTCATTGTAATAAAAATTCAAATAATTCTAACCTAAACAAAATAATAGAAATAAAATCATATAAATAAAATAATAAAAAACAAAGTTTATTGGTCAATGACGAATTTAGCAGGCTATCAAATAAGATAGCCATGGCCACGCATGGAAGAATTTACACTAACTTTCGTGGTGTGCTTTGGCTATCATTTTTGGTAGCCAGAATGAAAATCTCCCCATGTGTTACAAAATGCGTCAGATTGAAAAATATTGTTTTTATATATAGTTTTATGTTGAAAAAAATACAAATTACACAAAAAAAAAGTTTGGCCCCGTGGTGAACATTTGCAATTTCGGCTTGGCAGTCAAAGTGTTAACTTAGTTTTTACTTCGAAAGGACTCCTTTCAAATGAATTTGTTAGCAGGAATTCCGCAATTTCTCTGCATGGAAAATCGTATTGTTTGAACTTCCTTTAAGAGGAAAGTGCTCTTCTAATGTCGTATCAGCATTTATTCATTACTCTATATTTCTTTTCTGTTTCGTTTCAAATTAAGTTGAAACAAAAAAGTAATAACACTACGCCCCACATACGAAAAAATTTTTTAAGAATCTTGGTTTGTTTATGTACTCAGATACATATTTTTAGTTAGCTCATAAATTAATACTTTTGTTTTTACTCACATTGTGTCTAAAAAGGCATTCACTCTATACTTTAGAAGCAATGTGAGTAAAAACAAAAGTAATACTATGAAAAAATGCACGGGTAATAAGTAAATAATTGACTTTTAAAAATAAAATTATCAATTGTTCATTATCTACTACTTTTACGAAGCTAGCCATTAAAAGAAGTTCAAAACCATACTGTTTTTGAAGCTGCTCGGCATACGATTTTTAATGAAAGTTTTCGCAATTGATATTGTTGATTTCCGCTGACAATGTAATTTTCCGTGTTGTTAAAAAAAAGTAAGATAATTTTAAGTAAATGCATAGATAACAAGTAAACGATTGACATAAAAATAAAATCATCGATGGCTGATTGTCTACTACACTGCTAAAAATGAACTGTTGTTTTTACAGTGCAATACGGGTAGCCGAGGTTTCAATTTAAAACTGTAAAATGCACAGTAATAAATTGTAAAGATAGCAATTTTATAGTTTCTTAATGTAAATTTAGAAATTTTACAGTTTATTGCCGTCAAATTTAGCTATAGTATACTGTAAAAACAGCAGTATACTGCTAGCAGCAGAGGTTCCAGTTTTAAAACTAAAATACACTGTAATAAACTAAAATTATCAATTTTTCAGTTAATTACTGTAAAATTAGCAAATTTACAGTTTAGTACTGTAAAGTTAGCAATTTTACAGTTTATTAGTGTAAAATTAGAAATTTTTAGTTTATTGGTATAAAATTAGCTGTATTATACTGTAAAAACAACATTCATTTTTTACAGTGTACTTTTACAAAACAAGACATTTATGAAAAAATTTAAAAGCATACTGTTTTTGAAGCTGTTCGTCTTATGATTTTTCTCTGCACACCTCGACGGAAGACTCTAAGCACCTTCCTCATCTGAGCAATCGTAGGATACATTCTTGAGAAATTTCTGGTTCGTCGTCATCAAAATTCAATGGTGAAGCTTGATATTTAGCTACAGCTTTGTAAACGTCGACATCAGCTAAGGTAGTTAAAGTTGTGGTGATCTTCTCGTCAGATGAACTCCATCGAAGCTTTGAAATCTTTAGTATTCATACTTTGGTGGGGAATACACTTTTTTTTCTTTTTTGCCATTTCTTTCATGATAACTGCATGAAGGTTGTCACTGGGTTTTAGAAACCTCACATCATCATCAATTCTATATCTGGAAGTAAAATAGGGAAGAGAGAAAGCATTTATCGTGCAGATTTAAAGTTTCAGCCTTTTCATGCAAGAATCAAGTCTCTCCATTTTCTTTCCGTTGTTGAAAATAAAGAAGAAGAAACTTTTATTTTTTGCAAACTATCGCTGAGGATAAATAGGTAGGGTCAGCCTGAAATGCTTAAGTCGATCGCATTAACGCGTGCCAAGGTAGAGAGGACAGGGATGATTAGAGTAACTTGCCTCACTCTCTTTGGGTTACTTTCTCGACTAATAGCGTCTTGATCTTTCTGATAAAAAAAAATGACCCCCGCCCCCTCCCCGCCAACTTTTCGTCAATTTAAGGAAATTAAACGTTATGAATTGAAAAGAATAAATAATTGAAAATAATATGGAAAAGTTTTAATTCCGAAAGAAATGATAGAACTTTGACATTTTTCATAGAAGTGGACGGGACTTAGCGATTTTCACTCCAGTAAACTGATAAAATTACCTACGGTCATGAGAGAGACATCCATTGTGTTTGTCGTTCCAGATATTTTCTTTTTTTCTATATCAATGTAAAGTATGCAGCCAACAATCACTCCGATTAATATTCTATTTTTCCCTTTTTTAAAAAAAAAAATTCAATATTATCATTCCAATAAATATTTCCTCGTGGTGGGTTTCATTTTAAATTCATAAACTAAAATATTTTCTTAACGATAATACCGATATAGAAGTACATATGACGTTTTTACAAGTTTAAAAGTGAAATTTAGTGATTTATATGAAAAAAGGACGAGTGACTTAGTGATAAGTTTTGATAAGTTCTAAAAGCCCTGGCTTAAAAAGGTCCACCATGTCTAATGATCAGAGAAGTGTGATTGTGAATGGGGAGGTTCCCGGTTTGAATCTTGGCTCTGGCACGGATGCACTTTCTTTCTCCTGCCCTTTCTTTGTGTGAACGTGTTGTTGTCGTGTGGATGGTTGCCTACTCTATAAATGGTTTCTTATTGAAGGCGTGTACGGTGGAAATCGGATTTCACACCAAATTACGGCGCAGTTGGAAAAGTGAAGCAGAGCCTGCCGAATTTCCAGCCTAGCTGTCATAGGACAGCAACAACAACTATTTAAAAAAATATTCCCATGTCTGAAAGAAGAACCCTAATATCTCAGGAGAAGCCCAAATGATTTGGGATAAAGTGTCCTATGAGGAACCGAAACAGACTTTCTGTTTTTATCTGTAACTTAATGAAATGAAATTTCAATATATAAGTAATTATTCAAAATTTCTGAAACTCAAACGTTTAGAGTTTCGGAAATGTTCAAACATTTTAACACGAATTCTTTATTAATCTTAACTGAATAATGATAAAAACTGAACTTATTCTTTTATCTTGACGGTTCTGAGCTCCGCAACCAAATAAACGAGCGCATGAACAACGTTGCTCCTTTGCAGAGCGGAGGCAAATTTAGAAGCACTACCCCGCACACAGAACTTTCAGAAGGAGCTCAATCAGGATAGAACCCTCCTGGGTGGAGCAACTGTTGCGTAGAATGTTTTTGGCAACTTTAATTTCATAATTAAGCTTGCCAAACGTATGTTAATTACTTTTAAGCGAGTTTGCGCAGTTACCTGCTAATTTTCTTTTGTTACCTATTATTAGATGCAGGATACGCTTTATTACTGCTGAATGAGTTTTCTAACAAATGATTAACGGTTTTTTTTATTATTTATTTTTTTATTTATCCTCGTTTTATATTTTTTAAACACAAAATTAAGACACCTAACAGCTGAAGTAATTCTTCATTCTTTCGCATTACAAAAAGAGAAAAAAAAAACAAGTTTTATTTCCCTTGCTGAATGAGCAGGCTCGTCATTTCCCGTATTAGGTGGGATCAATCACTTTCCCCCTCCCTTTGGATTTCAGAAATATAATGTAAACATATATTTATATTTGTATTTTTTTATGTAATATTTATTAGGCATATAGCACTCTCCCTACCTCCCCCTTCAGCGGTAAACTTTGGAACGATGCGGTTGTGCGTAAAATATTTGCAGCCGTCAGAAACGTAAGAATTTTAACGCCCTTTAAACTGAAACTATGCAATATTTACTTGTTTAAAGTGCTATTTTTATACAGTTATGTGCCCCATGTTTTAAGTGATATTTTATTTACTTCAGAATTTACTTTTACCATTTAATCAGAACTATTGATTCGGTTCGAAGTCACTTAAATTGGTATCTAAGAGTAATATTTCATCAATTATCCATATGATGTATTAGTTTGTAAAAATGTTACTTGTTCTAGAAGTATATTAACTGAGAACACTTACGTCACATACGCGCAACAAACGGCTTAAACCAAACCAATTAAAACCCCATTTTTCACTTTTAGTAGTCAAGATATTTTTAGTCGTAAATAGCCGGTGGTTTCTAGATGTACAATGCAGCAGCGGAAGGACTCTCAACTGCTGTCCGGCGACCCAGCACCGGTCCGTGCAAACATTCGACCTGTATTAGTTTTTTTTAAAAAAATCTCATAATTCAAAAAGGTAAACAAATAGGTAAGACCGGGGCCAGTTAATACAGAGTTAAATTGTTATAAGGGCTTTAGTTTTCGTGTTCGTATGTGCCCTTAACTGAGAGTAGTATGAAGAAGCAACAGATTGATGCTGATTCTACTTACGTAAACAAGAGAAGCTTTTTCTTCGTGTAAGAAGGGGAGTGAGGGGTGGTTCCCGTTTTTCAAAAATATTTTTTCTGAAAGAGTACGGTCGAAAGCGTAGAGGGAACTACTTTTTTTTCTTAACTTTGGTTCATTGTCCCTCTTCAAAAAAAAAAAAAAAAGATAATCTGAAAAGACGTACAATCTCTGTTTCAATTTCGCGGCTAACGCCACAAGTAGATAAAAGCTCCAAGCATGGCCACTTTATGGCTGAGCCTCCATTTTAGATGGGGTTTTTCATTATTGCAGAGCTAAGTTTGCCAGAGACCCAAAATGGCTGATGCGTCAGCGAAGTTCCTTCATTTGCAACCTCATACGAGATCTTGCTATGTTTTTTTTTATCGGACATTTTAAAAAAGTAATTTTAAATAAACTGCTGCGAAAAAAAAAAATTTCTGGTCCCATGTTTATCCCCCCCCCCTTTTTTTTCTTTCTTTTTTGCTTACTCCATGAATATCAGTGACTAAAAGTGGTACTTTTGATTGAAGGAAACGCCACCATTATTCGCTAAATTTATTTGTATTTATTTATTTATTTAGTTTAATGCAGAAAAGTAGATTTTTATACTTTGCTTTCAAGGTGCTTAAGTGAGCATCATATTGAGTAAGATATTAGTTTGCTCCTTGAACAGGAGGCATCATTCCACCCAAGAAAAACTTCTTATATTTGTAGCTCCCCCCTCCGCCTCCCCTCCACCGTTTTTGAGTTTGCGTAATGGCGTCGTTTGGACCATATTGATACTTTGTTCTTGAGTGAGTCAAGTTGTTACTGTGAAATAATTTAATTCGCAAGTGTTTTTTCCTTTTTCTAGAAATGCTTGTAAATGGCTTCAAAACTCAAAGGAAAGAAATTTCTCTTGAAATATTTGAAAGAGCATATTTCAGTGACGACAGCCATAAGAACTAAGAACTGAATAAATACCTTTGAGTAACATGAAATAAAACAAAGTAGAAAAACAAATTTTACATGAAAAGTGCGTACACGTGTTCGGGGTTTCAAGGATTTTTTTTTTTTCTATTAAGAACGCATTTATATCCAAAAGCTCACTTTTTTGCATAAAACTCATGAAGCCCCAAAACACGTGTATGCAGCATTCCTGCTAAATTTGTCTTTTTACGTTATTTTTTTACGATAGCTATACTTATGTTTTTATTAACTGTTAATCAGATTTACGTTTATCATCGAGCTCGGGTTACTTATTTTATGCGACTCTTCTTTAAAAAAAATTTTTAAAAACTAAATTTCGTTAGCTTATTCATTTGAGTATCAACTCCACGCTGAATAAAGTTGAACCATTTTCGAAAAAAATTCAAAGATTCTTATTCTTCTTCTTCTTCTTTTCTTTGATATACAATAAACTATATCGGCAAAGATGTTGTAATCATTATCTCATTGGAAAGTAATAAGTACTGCCATTGTACGAAAAATTTGTTAACAAAAATCAAAAAAATCAAGTTTTAAAACATAAACTAAAATCAGTTTAGCTATAAATAGTTTTAGAAGAGTAAATAAATGCTGTACAACTTTTTGTGCAATTTTTTTAATGTTAGTTTTGAGGTAACTTTTCATAATTATCTGCGATTTTTCTCAAAGATTAATTTTTTTGTTGAAAATTATTGCAATTCTTAATTACATTTGCATTTAAATTTCGTTTTAAGTAACTCAAAAAAAAAAAATCTCACAATTAACTTTAAAGTGATTATTTAATCCTATTATAAAGATTTTTGTTTTAAAAAAGAAAAAAACGTTTCGCAAATATTTTTCGTAATTTTACCGATACGCGAGTCGGAAAACATTTTTTTCCTTTCGCCGTGCTGCTTCACTGCAAAGCTACGATTAAGGAAGCGGGGATTTCGTAAGGATTCCATATTTCCACAGATCAGTTTCTAATCGAAGACACAGTTAGTGGCGTAAAGCAGAAACCTTCTACCTATGTTAAACGGAATCCAGGAGCTCTTGGAACTTTGACAAGGATCCCGTTTGTGATCACAAATTGGCTAATCAAAGTGAAATAATTTTATAAAAGATCGCATTCTTAACTCTTTTTCAACAATTTTCAGCTAAGTTCTAATATCATAATTTTTTTATTTCACTACAACTTAATGCAAGTCCACATTTCTAATTATGGAGAAGTTTTGTTAAATATATAGCAAATCTTAAATCATAGTTTTTTTTCATAGTGCTTTTAGTAAAACACTTAGCTTCTCAAGATGACATAAAATTGATTTACACTATATTCCCTTTCTCCGACTCAGATCCACCACCTCTTAATGCAAATGGTTGTAAGTGCCAAAATTAAAAATTTGGAATTATCTTGTACATAGAGTTTGAGCTTAGTTAGCATCCGTTTTGCTCAAAGTTTTTAAAAATCTGCTTATAACCCTTTACTTCTTACTGCCTTAAATAATAGTGAAATATTTAATAATAGAAAAATATTTGCAATGCTAAAGTTGTTTCTACAAAAATATCAAGTTCTCAATTATTATCTCCAGTAATAATATCATTGAATATTTCAAATTTCCCTTCGTCCTCAAAAGAACTCAGAAATAATAACATTTTCGGAAGGAAATATGTTACGATAATCGCTTTTTGTTCATATGCCAGTCAGCAAATAAACTGAGTTCAGAGTTTATTCCCAAAACCTCTGAAATAAAAAACTCGTAAAAACGAAATTGCTCATGTTCAGCAAAATAATCAACCTTACAGGCAAAGAAGAATCCTTCTACGTTTGCTCTTTTACCATTCGCACCCTTAAACTATTTAAATTTTCAAAAATATAATAGTATCAACATTCAAAAGAAAGCTAGAGTAAAAGTTCTCTAAGTTCTCCTAAAATAAAATAAATTAAAAAAACCTGTGAATTATATTGTCTCAAATTCCAAATTTCCAACAGGTAATAACAAATGATTTATCAAAAGAGTAATAAAATAGTGATAATAAATAATAATTATAATTATTATGATTATTAATATCGTACCATTGAAAACAAACCCCACAAATCCTGTGAATAAGCCCCAGAACAAAATCCCTCTCCAAAATGAGATCAAATACCCCTTCAAATTCCCTCCCCCAACCTTAAAACTGTCAAAGGTCCAGTCTGCACCATGGACCATCACCCCTAGGAGGCACCTAAGCGGCATATTCGTTTATCCGTTACCCGACTAAACGGGCAGACAGTATATGGAAATACATTAATTTATGCAATCCAGGGGGGCAATTGATTCCCTACCTTGATCCTCCTAAATAACTGACCTGGCATAAAGCAATATTTTTTAAAGACTAAGATATTGCTTGAAATAAGCATCAAACTAGATTATAACTTTCATACTAATCAGCAGTAATAGATGGCGCTACTACCAATGTCGATTTTGTCAACTTCTAAAAATAAGTAAATAGGACTTTTGTCATGGACTTTCGTGGAGAAAGAAAGCAATCAATAGGTAGCCAGAAATGTCCGGAGGGGGAGGGGGTTCTCAGGGTTTTGTCGAGAAGGAACACAGAGAAACAGCATCCATTAATCTTGCTGTTTTACGCTATCGTCCCCCCCCCCCCCCACTTTCTTCATATTTTGACACAAGCGTACCCCCACATTTTTTCAATAACCAACCTTACGCTGATAAACGGCTCTCATATATTTTCCAGAACTAACAGCGAAAGAGGGTGGTGGGGGACATAGGGAAGATTGAACAAATAGAAATTCAAGAATTGCGGGGGGGGGTCCATCTTTCTTTTATTCTTTTATCTTCTTTTATTTTTTACGATCTCGTGAAAAAATAGCGTAAATCTTATTTTGAGAAATGTCTCATGAAACATGATAGTTGAAGGAAAGACGGGACTTTTTTTCTGAGACTATAAAGTACAGAGATCTCTCAATGAGTAATAAAAATCCCACAGTCTCAATTCTAGCCTGAAGAAGATGAGGAAGTTTAGAAACTTAAATTGAAAATGAATCCGCTTTGCAAATGGTTCTTCTTTTAAATCGGCCCAAATGTGATAGTGTGATAGTGTTTAACTGCTGGCGAATCAATTTAGACATGTATATCGCTCAAAAATTCCAAAAAAAAAAAAACTTATTTCGTAACGATGAAAGAATTAAAAAAACGGCTTTAACTGACAATTTGTATCTTAATGAGAAAAAACTTCAATTTGAATTTTAAAAAAGTCAAAAAGTCCGTAACAGTACAAGAACCGAACAAAAAATCATTCGTTTACATCCAGATTCACCAAGAAACAAAAATCTGCGCTTTGTCCTTTTCAGTAAAAATATTCTAAATATGCAAGATTTTAATGGTAAAAACAGCACAAGTATAAAATATGAGTGTCATTTTCTCTAACGAACATATATAGAAGTGGATGACCTAGATGAGTCGATATTCTATTGGCGTGACTTGTGGAAAGATCTGAGGAGTATATGCTGCAGTTAACAGATAATATACCATTCGGACCCAACTTTTTGCTTCCTAAATGGCTAAGTCCAATAAGTTGTCAAAAAAAAAAAAAAAAAAAAAACTTGGCGTGAACACTTGTTGTCGTTTGGAGAATTCATAGGTGTTCCCAATTGGATCTGTCAGAAAGACAACACGTCGATATACACTCCCCATTGTACAAAAGAATGGCTTACATTTCAGAATATCAATCTAATGAACTGCACTCAACTCTGATCTCAATTGAGCTGAGAGCATCTAGGAATTTTCTCACGTGATTTCTACAAGAATAGGAAGCAATATTATTCAGATCAAGAACTTAAGTCAGCTATTAAGAAAGTCTGGGACAGATCTGCTCCACAAACCTCCCATAATCTACTGTCTAGTTTTATCAACTGAAAATCTCGTATTGCTTTTTCCCATGTGCAATGAAAACACCAGACTGCAACTGACTTTTGTGCATTGTTAAATGTAACTATTTCGTTTTTGTGCACGAACTTTTTTGACATAGTAAAATTTTACTTTGAAATAAGTTGCTAATTTCTCTTTCATGAACTGTTTCCGAATTTGACACACATGAACTTGTAATATAATTGTTGTGAAACAATACAACTTTCAAAACATTCCTACACATCTGTTTTCTTTTATTGAAACATCATCTTGTTCTTAAGCTTTTTCGCTACACTGTTCATAAATTTTTAGAGCATGTAAAAATAATTATAGGAAATACTTTCTTCAATATATATATATATATATATATATATATATATATATATATATATATATATATATATATATATATATATATATATATATATATATATATATATATCCCATAATATGCCCCCCCATAATATGCAAAGTCCCAACTTTTGCACGAAATATTGAAAAAACCAAAAATAATGTTAGATGCACAAAAGCAATAAAAATTTCTGCCCCTTGCCTCCGGATGCTTCTAAGTCTTAATAAACTGAAAGTTCAGCAAGCTAATAGATAAAAATTATTTAATTAACTTAATTATAACTTATTTTTTGAGAACTATGCACATTACAAAAATAATTATTGCTGCTCAATGTAAATTCTTCTTTTCCTCAAAAAATAGCGATTTCTGGATTTTGCTACTGTTAAAATCATGCCAGAATTAAAAGCGTAACAGAAATGCTTACTTATTTTGAAAATTATACCAATTTACTGAATGATATGTACTTCTAATCATATGAATTATTAATGAAGTCCATTATATTTTTAATAAGACAGTTAGTTAGTGGACAAAAACATATGGTACAAAAATTTTTCTCATCTGATTCTGGAATTTTGGGCCTCTGTTGCCAAGGCACTCCTTTCACATTTAGCGAGTTTTCTTTATCAATCAATACCGTTACATTTTTGTACGATTTTTTTTTCAATTAAATTTACTTAGCAATGCGGGAGAATTCATCTAGTCATCATTTGATGCAATGAGAAGTGAAGAAATGAAAGTAAATTTTTTGACATTTTGAAGTAAAACGCGTACAAAACACAAACCTTGGGAAGTGCTGGGAAGTCTTTTACTGATTTTCTCCCCAAAACTGTTGCATAGAACCGACCAAGAGCTGTCTCCTGCACCAAAACAGCTGTTTCTCCTACCATTTGTATCAGTTAACTCCAGGTTTGCCATTTCGGAACTTGCACCTCTTAGCTTCATTTGTTTCAAAATGTTTACAATGAAACAAAAAAATCAGTAAATAATATTTCAAAACTTCAATTGAATGCTCAAAACGTATTTGGTAGAAATTTGACTAAAAGTGATGCATTTCTCGGGCACATGAAAAAAAAATTGTTTTCTCATGTACGGATATCAGTCATATTTATTTATCTCATCACTCATTGCTATTACCTCTTATCTTTTTTTTTCTTTCTTTCTTTCTTTCTTTTGAATCTCTTCGTACAATTTTAAGATCCCTGTACACAAAATAGTGATGGTGATCACTATAAAATAAGAAAAAAAACAATTTGAATATAGCATAAATTGTTACGAAAATACATTAAAATGCTTTTTTTTAATCATTTGTGCTACATTCACGTTTTTTTTTTTTTTCCTCGCTTTTAATCATATTTTAGCTCGAAGCATATCTGATTCTTTTTTATTGATGGTGACGTTTATGTTTTGGAGATGTATCCTAAACAGAAAAGGCGAAACTTTTAACGCTGGCGAAAACAGTTTTAAAATTCGTAGAAATTTTACCTCAACTGTAAATTAAAATTTTAAAGATAAATTTTCGAACTCTGAAAGAGGTTTTTCTTATAAGTATGTTTTACTGATTCATAAAATCTGATCCATCCAATCGTAATTTTATCAAATGCATGCATGCACCCCCCCCCCCCCATACCCTATAAAAAATAAAAATATTTTTCCCGTGCAACTCATAGCGATCTTTTTCTCCATCGTGCGCCCCCAAACTTCTTGTGCCACCCCACTCCCCGCTCTGTGGGTGCGCTATATACTGCCTCCATGTAAAGCAATGATATCCCTCCTTCGAACCAGTAGCGAAGCATGATGACAGCAATACTAATTTATCATCCACTCCAATATTCTTCTTTCGTTTATATCCGTATAAGGTACTTCCTCGTAAAGACTTTCTATCTGCAATAGGAAAGATCTTATGTCATTGTAAAAAATTTCAAAATTTTTGCCTTTGCATTGGTACCGGCAAGGAAGAGTCATGACGCATTCTTGCCATTGAAATTTTACAGGGATGTTTTAGGAGGGATCTCACTCTTGTAAAGTGCTCCATGCTAAAATACTAACCTAAAAAGCAGTTTCTCCACTTTTTGACCGTTTTTAGTTTACTCACTTTCAACGTTTATTATTATGACTATACACTCGTGGAATTGCTAAGGACGGATATCAAAAGCTGTGGTGGCAGTCATAAAACGGAAAACAAAGAAACGTGGAAATTAGGAGGAGTGCAGGATACAAGAAAACATGTTGTCCGTGTGAAAATCTTACATAGCTGACGAGTTTGGTTACGTGACAGCAATGATAAGCGAATTGGGAGCATGAGGACTAGTGAGGTTCTGAGGATAGAAGAATCAATTGATGAACTCTTCATCTTTTCGGTGTGTCTTAACGACATCACTTAGATGATTTTACGTTTGACTGAATCATTGGTGAGATTGAAGAGAAAAAGAAATAGCAGGTGTTGCCAGAGAGTTCGATGTCAGGCACAGTGTCGTTTCCTGACCTTGGAAATCGTTTCAAACAAATGGAATGGGTAGCAAGTGATACAGGGGAGGTCGTGTATGCAGTACAATGCCTACAGAAAACGGGTACATAATGTTATCAACAAAAAAGAACCGCTGCACCGCAGCACAGTTGCTGAAGAAGAAGAGGAGCAGTTTCTTTCTGCTCGAAATGTGAGAGAAATCAAATGGGCTAATGTACTATTTTCAGGTAAAAATAGGTTCAGCTTGTCATCTGATTGCGAACAATAACTGATATAGGGTGAGAGTGGTACAGTATACTGGCCGGCAAACAAGAAAAAAAAGAGAATAACATCGTACAAGTAATGCGGAATGCCTAGTCGCCTTCTCTCCCATTTTGATGCTGACGACACAGTTGCAAACAGGCGGAAAGCTGACTTTCATGCAATCAGATGTACACAAAACGCCGGCAGGCCGATAGTCCTACTTCATGCAAATGAATGGCTACAGTTTTCCGAGATATTTGCTTGCCAGCAGCAGCAAGAAACTGCTGTGCTGCGACAGTTCTTTTTGGCTGATAACACTATGTATCTGTCTTCTGCAGGCAACGTACTGCATACACATCCCCTGTGTCACTTAACTACACAGTCTGTTCGTTTGAAACAATTTCCAAAGTCTCGAAACGACACTGTGCCTGACATCGAAATCTCTGGCAACATCTGTTATTTTTCATACTTCTTCAATTTTACCAATGATTCATCCAAGCATAAAATAATCTAAGTGATGTCGGGAAGACATGAAAAGTTTGCACACGGACAACACGTATTACTCTATCCCGTACTTATGCTAAATGCATTTTTATACCTTCTGTTATATGACTGATATCAGTGCTATTGCCATAAGTCCTTAGCCATTGTCCACCAGTGTATTTTGCTGAAAGCAGTTTACGAGAACCATAATTTTTTTTAATGAACACATTGCAGTATGCCTACCTAGAAATGTCAAATAATATGCTAAAAGACATATGCTCGCCATGTCATAACCATATGCTCGCAATTAACAATTTAGGAAACATTGCTTTCTTAGTTTAGATGGCAGCATATCATTAGCACAAGGCGAGTCATCACTCTTGTTAGGAATAGTTGAATATGAATTTTTGAAACGAAGATTAAATGAAGCTTATCATTTTTAATCCTTGTGCCAAGGGCGATCAATTTCCATTTTTCCATTTCACACATGACCCCACCTCCTCCCTTAGTCTCCCTCGCACACACATACTATGTACAGATGGACTTCGTGTACTGGTATATGAAAAGATATTGATTGACAATTTAAATCGCTGAAACCAATGTCTTTCGAAACAATGACAACCCTGTCATTCGATTAGGAAATCATTCCAGAGATTCATTATATTTTGAAATCACTCACCAGCAGGGTTTATTAAGAAAACGAAGTCAACCCAAGTTACAGCAAAAAAGGAATTTTCGCAAAACATATTAAACATTGTTTGTTATTTAATCTGACGCTACCATTTACGGATTACAAATATGACAACATTATGGCCATAATAATTCCTTATTTCACTGATGTGATCTCATTCTTTAAAAATAAATAATTCGCACAGAAACTAATCAGATCCACAGTCAGAAAATGGATGTCCGAACACCCTGGCACTGTTCCAGGGAAAGATATCAACACGTTCTTTTACGGAAGATGCTTCCTCGGTTGGCTCGCAATCAAAATGGCTCCTTCTGTTTCCCACAATCGGTTGAAATGCAAGATTGAGTCGAATTTTGTCGTTGCCGTAGCTGCGTTTTGGGTGAATTTCTGCATTTTAGGAGTGCTGAGGTCCAACGCAGTTATATTTCATGCTTTGGTTGATGCTTTTGAGATAAACAGAGAAGATGCCGCTTGGCCTTCTGGGATATCCGGGTTTTTTATGTGCGTGACAGGTAAGAAACTCTTCCACTAGAGTTATTACAAATAAATCTAGAAAAAAAATGTACTTAGTAGTGTTCTATTTAAATTTCGATATTACATTTAATCCCCCTTTCTGTCAAATCCCTGAAAAAATTAACTTCAGTGAATATAAATGTGTATTTACCTTCATTATTTTGAAGTGCTTTCATTTTTTTGTACTATAGTAAGCACGTTTCAAATTTGACATTGGTTTGGGTGTTTTTGTTTTTTTTTTTTTTGGAGGCTTTTTTTTTTTTTTAATTCTTAAAGCAGTATTTCATTTTTTGTACTTTTACAACCAATATTGCTCTAAGAACTGTGATTTACAATAGTCTAAGATCCCACCGCAGTTTATCTGCACTCATAGCGTATACTCATGACGTATATTTCAAATTAAAGCTGATTTTTTTCTGTACGTAATGCACTATGTCTGCCTATGTAAAAGTGCCCGAAACCTGTAGGCAGCCTATCCTAAACAGGTCACATGAATGTAGCATTTCTACACTCATAGCGTACACTCATGACTCATATATCAAATTGAAGCTAATTTTTTTCTGAACGTGGTGCACTAAGGCTGCCTATGTAAAAGTGGCCGCAACCTCTAGGCAGCCTGGCCTGAAGTTTAGGGTCCAAAACTTCAAATGGTTATAAAAGACGGAAAAATCGGTCGATTCTTTTGCTTTTTTTACTAAAATTATTCTTTATGTGAGTAGTTTTTCGAAAAAAATTGATGAACTTAAATTTCAAAAATTGTCGATAGGGGGAACTTTAGACTTTGGAGCTAAAAACAAGTACTTTTTACCGTTTGTTTTCATATTTCCGAATTGATTTAAAGAGTTAAAACTCCAGCTTAAATTTTGAGCCCAAAATATCAACTAATTTCCGGTTTTTAGCAATACTCGGACCAAACGTCAAAAATTGTGTTTTTCTGCTTTTCAACTAGTCCTTTCATGTAAAAAAATTATTAAAATCACCTGATAATGTTAAAATAAAATCAGATGAACCCTTTCGTAACTAAAAAAAAGAAAAAATAATTTTTTTTTCCAACATTTTTTTACCCAGAAATTTTGTATTTTACAACTCAGAAAGTGTGCATTTAATATTATTTTCACATTATTAGCATCGTCAGATGATTTTAATAATCATTTTTACTAGGGATGGACCGGATATCCGGTAACTATCCAATATCCGGCCTATCCGGCTGATATTTTAAGTATCCGGTACTTCCGGATATCTGATCCGGCTGACCGCCCCGGATACGGATATCCGGAAGATTTTTGCAGGATATCCGGCTAAGTGTCCGGTATTGATGTGGGGAATATCCGGAATTGATGTGAGGGTTATCCGGTATGATGTGAGGACCTAATTAAATATTTTCTTTTTTATAAAAATCTTAGTTAAAAATTTCATTGTTTGATAAACCTTTTAGATGATATAATTACTTTTCATCTTTCCTCTTTACCAATTTTTGCTTCTAAAACAAAAATTGTGTTATTCCCCCGACTGTGTACTGGACATGGAAGCATTCTGCATATTTGATTTTTCACAATTGCCAGATAAAATATGATTGTCTTCAGCTTTTCAAAAATATTTTAGTTAAAATATTTAGAAAGAAAAGGCTACAAACCTTCAAGGATTAATGTGCGACAAAAGTTTGAAAAAAACTTACGATCATATCGTTAGTTCATAAAAATTAATCGCAGTAGCTTTTAATATAAATTCTCAAATTATTTTATTTATTGAATTCTTTTATTTTTAGTTTTTGTGCTTCTAACAAAAATTGCGATCTATTAACACCCAATGATGTTGTAATTAGATATTTTTTACTTTGCCACTATTATTGCTTTATTATAATTGAAAATAACATACACTAAATAACCTATCTAACATTGACGAAAGTTTTCTTTTAGATAATGAAAACATCTGTCCCCATGAATCGTCGCAACTTAAAACCATGCTTTTTTTTTTTTTGAAAGAGTTTAAATGTGTGTAAAGAAATTTTGAATTTTGCACTTTGTTTCGTTCTTTCTTTTTGTAATACCTTCCTTTCAGAAAAGATATTTCTCTGCTATTAGAATCTTTTCACGTCTGTCACGCCGCTCCGTAACTCCTCGAGAACATGTTGAGCATGACCCTCAATAACATTCAATCGAGTTTCTATAACTCAAAGCTTTATAAACTCATATATACCTTCATTTCAAAGTTTTCATTTGGTCCCAAATTCTTGAAAAGACAGTAGGAACTGCTTGTAACTCGAACTATCAATAACTCGTAAGTTTTTAGCCGGTCCCTTGGGACTATGAGCTATTGAGACTTGACTGTATTTAAGATGTTAATTTGCATCATTAGAAAGTGTATTTTGTCTTAGTAGTAAACTTTAAGTTAATTATTTCGATATAGGTTTATTAATTTGTTTTTTAAAGTGAACATGTTTAGAATAATTTTAAATAATAATGATAATATATCGGTCATTTCAGCGAAAATGGTACAAATCAGTCCCGATACTTCAGAATTTTGGGAATTAATTTTAATGTTTACCACCAATTAATTATATTTTTTTATTTGTTCTCCATCTAATTGTGTGTAACCAAGTATTACTTATTTAGGCATAAGCCATTTATAAAGGACCCCCCCTGTGGTAGTTTTTATAATAGCCATTAAGCCAAATATGGTAGTCTTTATTATATTTTCAAGTGCGATAATTTTTAATAAAAGCGTATAGTGGAATAAATGCCGCAATAACCAGAGATTCTTGACATATGAATATTTTTATTGACTTTAAATAACACAGGCCAACGATGAAAAAACTTTTTTAATGAAAATACCTTATTCTTATGTTGTTTAGGTTGCTGAATCCAAATATGATGCTTAAAAAGTTGTATCACCCACCATTTATTCACATTTTATAGTTACATTCATGAAATAAAGAAACATTTTTAGAATTTAACAGCTTTTTCATAGTTAAGATAACATGAAAAAATAGGTCTAATGAACAAAGATGATGTTGGCAGCACTGCTGAAACACATGCTACAACATGATGGGGGATTACTGTTGGTCACTTCACCGGGAAGTTCAGCAAGCTATTCATCGCAGGAAAAGCTACACAAGAAGCTTCAAGGAAAAAAGGGAAAGAAAATATAAAGCAATTCCAGTTGACAAGTGAACCTTGTATCATCACATAAAATTACTATTCCAAGTATTTTACTGTAAATACAAACCATTTTTACGATTCTACAGTGTTGCATTGATTTCCCTATATACTGTAAATGGGTATTAGACTATATAATAAAATACATTTTGCTTGGAAACTAAGGGTGATACATAAAAACTACAAGCAGATTTGGATTCAGCACATAAAAATCTATCAAGATCAGCTATTAAAATTAAAAAAGTTTTCAAAAAGGTTTTTTTTGTTGGCCTGTGTAATTTGCCACTTTTAAGAATGTGTATCATAATTTTTTGGAACTAAAGTAAAATTTCAAGTTGATTATTTAAGTAAAGTTTACTCATTTGTTTTTTAAAAAGTGAACAACTTTAGCATACCTCTTAAAAGTATATTTAAACTGCTGATTTGAATCTTCAGAAAACATGTTCCTTTGTTTTTTGGAGTTATATAAAATTTTAACTGATTATTTGAGTATAACTTTATTATTATTATTATTATTTAACACACTGGTCCTGTTTTAATATTTTCTTCTTTAACTTGTATGTTAGAAAAATTACATGCATATTATTCTTTAAAAAAAGAATTTCAAAGCAAAATTTTGCTTTATATTATTGCAAAATTAGAAATAAGAAAATGTGTTACTTTGTAATGAAGTTTAAATTCATAAAATTCTAATAAAATATGTATCAATTTGAAAAAAAAAACGTTTATCTGGGCTTAGTTTTTTTTTTCCTTTTTTCTTTCTTTGTTTCTGAGCCAATATTTAGAAAAGTGCCAATTTGAAGTTGGAGTTTTCTGAAAAAAAAATTTTTTTGCAGAAGAAAACTAATATTGGATTTTAAGTCTAAATTGGGTCTAAATGCAAGAAAATAAAAGGGGGGAGGTCAAGGAAGTTATTTACCCCCTCCTTAGATTACTCACTTTTAAGCCGTTACAGATCTGATGAATGTTACAGATCTGATGTTAATATGAGCTACATATTTGAGTTTATGCTTTCAGTCTTCGTTAACATCTCTAAATATGATATCATTTCCTTGCATTTTTAACATAGAATTAAGATAATTATATTAAAATATATATATTAGGCTAAAAAATCAAATTTCATTATAAAAAAGCATTTCTTGGAAATAAAAATGAGCGATAAGGTTTTTAGATAAAATAAATTATGAGATTACCAAATCCAAGCTAATAAAACATTTGTTTTGTTTTAAAACAACACACAACTTCAACTTTTTCAACACACAACTCTGCTGCTTGCTTTTCTTTAATTAGTTGCAGGAAATTTAATTTCTTGATCAGAAATTCAAATTTAGCATGCTAGTTATTATCTAGTTATTTAGCGAAGTTATGAGAAATTGAAGCACCAAAAAAAAAATAAATAAATAAATAAAATAATAATAATTAATTAACTTAATTTCTGCAGTGTCAATTTTTCTTATTTTACTAACTTCTATTGTTAGGTCATACAAACCACAAATGAAGCAATTGTACTAAAACTCATTGCTTTTCATTTTTTAAGAACAAAAATATTCAATATATATGGCTAAAACCTAAGATTTTTGCTTTTTATAATTCTGAAACGTGTGAGTTAGTTCTGTAACATATTCGCTGTTTTTCAATGTTACCGCTCTGACTGTTACCGATCTGACAAACTGACAAAGTTTTTTTTTTTATTTCCGAGTCGATCGCACTAAACCAAAATCAAACACGTGGGTTTTTCACTTGTAATAAAGGACTATACTTATATATAAAATAATTTTTAAAATAATAAAAACTGCGCATTTTAGAGCGTGTTACCGATCTGATGACTCAAATGACACACATTTTATAAAATCACTTTAAAAAATCTTACCTACAATTTTAGATGCAGAAATGCAAATTTTTAATTACGATTCGATAAAACATCCCACCAGGTACTCAGTATCACGTGGTATAGGTGCAGGAAATGATTTTGGGAGCTTAAACATAGATCGGAAGTTATTGTTACCACTCTGACGGCGGAACTTGGGACACGCTTATTTCGCATCGGCTAGAAAATCAGAAATCGATTAAAACAAAAATGAAGTAAAATATTAACAAAGAGGTAGAGATAGAATCGTTTTTTGTGCAAGTGCGTTTTTTTGGGAAGTTAGAAAGTGCGCATGACCTGTTTGCATGCTAAGCTTTGCTACTGGAGACACATTACCGATCTGATTTTTGATGTATAAAAACAACATTTTCTGAAGAAAAAAAAAAATTTTTTTCTGATGTTATTAGATGAAATGAAAGCAGAACCTTATCTTCTTTCTGGGAAAAATTATTTTTTTAACTAGTTATTGAAATACTAGTGAAAATTCACTTGGGACTCAAATTGGCACTTTTCTAAATATTAGCTCTTCTTTCTTTTTTTTTAATATTGGTGAAATATTTAATAACTGTATCATTTACGTAAAAACCTATTGAAATGATATTGAAACAGAAAAGCTTTAAAATTTAAACTAAGAATAATTAAAAGTTTAAACTTTGAGTATATCTTAATACTATTATAAATGCGAAAGTTTGGATGTTTGGATGTTTGGATGTTTGGATGTTTGTTCCTCTTTCACGCAAAAACTACTGAATGGATTTTAATGAAACTTTTACCATAATGTAGCTTATACATCAGAATAACACATAGGCTATAATTTCTAACGATATTCGAAAAAGTTTGATTGGTAGCGCTTTTTTCATTCCAATTTAAGGTACATTTTTCGCATAAATCCGCGAAGGCTTCCAGCAAAGTAATTCAGTATTTAGTGCATCATCTCAACTCCCTGTCGATAGCTAGAATTGCGTATATCATTTCCGCTTTTTGCATTAAATGTTCAAGGCTTTTCTCAAGTCAAATCAAAAAGTATTTTTTTTTTCAGCTTCATGGTTTTTACATAGACATTGGAAACGAACGCGCCAGCTCTTGAACGGAGCTTTTACTCTATGATTTGTATTTTAAAACATTAGTAGATTGTTCACGGCGTCAATTATTTTCTCGAATTTTGTAAATATGTGTTTTAGAGTATCGGTAACGTAACCGCTAGAAGAGATTGGCAACTAATAAATGGATTAGGTTCATTATTTTCGAATTTGATGGAGCTTTAAATACAACTTAACGGTATTTCTTAAATTTCTTTGCTTTGATTGGTCACTTTCTCTGGTACTTATAATAGGGCAGTTCCTTAGTATCCGATTGAACAGGAATTTTGCCAAATTTGCTGCAAGATTTTAATAACTGAGATTCTCGGCGATTTTTTCAACTGACGCCTATTTTTGTGCCGAAGACTACGTAATAATACTTTACTTTTTACACGACGTAACCAAAATAAACCGATTATTGTCTGATATTTATCGACTGCAGCAAAATATCCATCATCGATATAATACTCCCACATTTGAAAAGTTCAGGTTTTTTTCTTTTGTTTTCCGATTCCGAATGTATCCATTAAAAACCTTTTTAAAATTATGTCAAAAAGTAAAGTAATCCACATACTAAATTAATAAAACCCTTAAACAAGACTAAAATTACCACTAATTTGCATTTTTGCATAAATAACTGCTAAATGTTCCCTATTAATTTCGAAATCATTTAGAACAAAAACTTTTAACGTCATTTTGTGGTCAGCAATAGTATCTCAGAATTTGACAACTATTTCTCTGTGACAAAAAATTAGTGACATAATAATACTTAATGTATTTTCATAAAGTAAGTAGGGGAGCAAAATTATCCTAGGTATCCCAAAACAGTTACGCAAAAATTTGGCGACATTTTAAAAATCGCCAAGCGGTGTGTTCTGAGTTCTTTCAGTTCAGGAAAAAAAAAACAAAGGTGAGTATATAAATTGTTTCTCAATATTATTATTGACCCAGGCAACGCCGGGTATTTTTGCTAGTACAGAAATATTTAAATCAATCTTTTAAAGTTTCGTCTATTTTGATAAAAATACATAATTTAGAAAGAAATCACAATATGCTAGTGTTTCATTTCATATGTAGCGCTACTCCTGTACAAATAAAATAGAGGCTTCAAAAATTAATTTAAATGTATTTAACATGTTCTTAAAGAAATTATGCGAGAAACAACTTTGATTTATTGTTTTGAAGCTGCATTACATAAAAATAAGCGAACATGCAATGTAATTGTAATGCCGGATATCCGGTATCCGGCGTGTGATGAGCCACCGGATATCCGATATCCGGCAAAATCACTATCCGGTCCATCCCTAATTTTTACATGAAAGGACAAGTTAAACTGCAGAAAACACATTTTTTGACGCTAAAAACTGGAAATTAGTTGATATTTTGGGCTCAAAATTTAAGTTAGAGTTTGAACTTTTTAAATCAATTACGAAAATACGAAAAAAAACGGTAAAAAGTAGTTGTTTTTAGCTACAAAGTCTAAAACGCCCCCTATCGGCAATTTTTGAAATTTAAGTTCATCATTTTTTTTTTCGAAAAAGTACTCACATTAAGAATAATTTCAGTAAAAAAAGCAAAAGAATCGATCGATTTTTCCGTCGTTTATAACCATTTGAAATTTTGGACCCTAAACTTCAGGCCAGGCTGCCTAGAGGTTGCGGCCACTTTTACATAGGCAGCCTTAGTGCACCACGTTCAGAAAAAAATTAGCTTCAATTTGATATATGAATCATGAGTGTAGAAATACTACATTCATCTGACCTGTTTAGGCCAGGCTGCCTATAGGTTTCGGGCACTTTTACATAGGCGGACATAGTGCATCACGTTCAGAAAAAAATCAGCTTTAATTTGACATATACATGATGAGTGTACGCTATGAGTGTAGATAAACTGCGGTGGGATCTTAGACTACTACTGCTTTTCGCCAATCCACAAATCATTCGTAAACAAAAATACCCTTTCTGCCGGTGCGTTAAGAAAGAATGAAAATAAAATTCATTGAATAATTATTCGAAATTTCGCACGATTCAAATTATTGCTGAGAAAATGCTCAAACCCTTCTGCTCAACTTTTTCGATTAAAACATTCCCACTTATTCTATTCTGCCACCTCAGAAAACGGGATATTTCAGCGTCCCGCAATTGTGTATGGAGACCAATGGAGCCTACTTTGGTCATGGTGTAGACCAGGGGTTCCTAGTATTTTTTATTCCTTGAATCCAAAGGATGATCCAAAAATTTTTCAAGGAAAGGGTGGTTGAATTGTAATACTTACATTAAAAGGATAAGAAATTATGAATTACCTTCTGGAGTAGAGGATTCCGAACCGGCTTTTGACATCTGAAAATATCTTAACTAGAAACATTTTCTGACGTTTGAAAATACAGTTCTGTCAAAAGTCCAAACGTCAAAGATTCGAAAGCACTTCCATGAAAAATAACCAATAATAAATGATCGACAGTTGCTAAGGAGCATACACATTTCGTGAAATAAATAACAACATACAATGATTAAAGAAATGAAACTAAGTAATTATCCAAGGTATGGTGTTTTATTTACCATCAAAATGGTGCGGATTTCACCACATACGAAGTCGGAATAAGCAAAAAATAACAGAAGTTTGACAGTGAACATTTTTAATCACACCAAAATAAAAAAGTTATTTCCAGATGAAACGATGAAAGATATCCTTTAATCTCCCAGTAAAGTGCGCTTTCCATACTGTTTGTTTGCGTTTTGTGCGCCTGGCAGCCACGAACGCTTCCATCTGAAAAAGGGGAGATAGGTTTAGGATGCGCATTTCCCGATGCCTTCAGCTTTTGTTCGCTTGCTACTTCCTCGTTGCATTTCCCCCCCTATTTCGCGAAAGTCAGAAGAGACTTGGCGCGTGCGCAGATGCTTTGGAGGTCGCACGAAAAAATTTTAGACAGTACGTCTAGGTTTTCAAACGAAGTCCCGGTGTCCCGGCAGATTTACTTAACGTTTCGGCAGACCTGTCATTTCGAATTTTTCCTCAGAGGAGGGGGAAAGGAGTTTTTTTTTCCAATATAAATTGTTCCAGAAAACAACAGAAACCACACCCACTTGAAAAAAAATACAACGATTTTCCAAAGAGGGAGAACAATTGCCCCCCCCCCCCCCCCACCCATTGTCCAGAAATGACGGGCCTGCGTCCTGGTAAAAATAAATTTCGTTATGAATGCCCTAAGTCTAAAAATGCTTATCTGTGAATTATTATTTAAGATAACTACTTTGTCATTTGTAACATTGACATGTAAAATTAGCCATAGGATTAGCCTCTGATGAATTTCACAAGCTTAAAACCAAAAAGAGACATGCCAAAAGAAGTCTTAGCACATGAAAAGTATATGCGAAAATTATTTAAGTTTTTGTTCCACATTCAAAGTATTTCTCCTTACTAAAGTAATTTTAAGTATTAACGTGTAAGAACAAAATGTTTAAATTCACAATGCTTGTGTCATTTATTATTTCCCCCGATTCAGGTCCCTAATTTAGTAACCATTTATTCATAGCATTGAAAATAACCTTTTAGTTTTATAGCCAATATTTTTAGTATAACGAGTTTAATATCGCTGGTTTCTTTATCAACATTGATCTTATTTTCGGTGTCAAAATTATCGGGCATCGTGAACTTGTGATTACTTCCTGCACCAGCAAGTGCCGAGTTACAGAACTCAAATGCAACGAAAAGGATAAAAAAGAGTGGCAACGACATCCTTCCTGATTGCAGAGCACATTGATGGATGTGGGGCAATCAAATTCTTCTCTCTCATAGACTTTCTTTATTCCAAAAGTATCCTTGGGTACTTGGGTTATTAGTGTGTGTAGAGTTTACTTGCACTGAATATCTTTATTTTTGATGTATTTTGCGGGGGAAAAATCTGAAATATTTAGAAGTAAATGAAATCACAAGAAGGAAAGTTAAATCTACCATTAAAAAAAAGTTACAAATGAATAAAGTCAGTAAATGTTACAAAATATGGAATTTTTGAAATAGACTTGTGAGATGACGGGATTTGTCGAACTTGCAGTTTGTCTGATTGTCATTGTGTGTACCCCCTCCCCGTTCCACATTTCATAAAAATCTTTTTAGGAAATAGTCCGCTTAAGGGCCGCTGTAAAAAAGAGTGGTTTGAGAGTCAATAATCCACCCAGACCAGAATCCTTGACTTTAGTACTATTTTCCAACCTAGAATGGTAATTTGCTTGCATTTAAGCACTGTTATGATCCCCGCCCTACTAGAAGGTAAATTCTGCTGGGTTTGTAGTCTGACTGCAAAAATCCTCTTACGCCTGTTTTTTTTTCCAAAAACTTATTTGCCGTCTCAGTTTTTATGTCCCTTGTTTTTATTTGAAAAACTTTTCGTTCTTATTTTGAATTGTTGAAACTATTTATTAGAAAACAAATACGTTAACATTCAGCTTTACTAAGAATGCTTGATCTTATATAAATCCCAAAAATGCAGGTGAATTTGCTTCGAACAAATTTCATTAAGTAGAACGGTTGAAGTATAACACACAAGAACAAGATATTTTAAAAAGAAGAATTTGACTACTTCAGTGATACTTTTTGAATAATTAATATTTACATAATATTGTCGTCTACTATAGAAATTAAAACATTCAAAAATAGCCAAATTATTCTCCTTCCTTCAGGAGATTGGGTTCTCCTTTTTAACCCATTAATGCCTGACATTTTTTTTCCAAAGATATTTTGTATACTGGTTACAAACAGTGTTTAACTTTCAGGAAAAATAATAAAAAAAATTATGTAAAAAATATTTATATGTCCACGGATTCTCACCATAGAATTTTACAAAATTGAGGTCCTAAAATTGCAATTATAAGCCATCTTTAAGAAAAATCAGAAAAAAAAAGGGTTGGGGCTCCCCCCCCCCCCAAAAAAAAAAAAATACAGCTTTGAAACTTAAATCATTAAAATGCAGTGTTTGATCATCTTTGATGACATTAGAGGACAAAGAATGAGATTTGATATTCTCTTCGGAAAGATTTTCGAAATTGAAGTCCTAAGTATGCAATTTCAGGCCATCTGTGACGGCTTTAAATGAAGGTATGTATTTCAAGAATAATTCCTCTGATTTTTTCTAAAAATGAAGTCCTAAAAACGCATTTGTAAACGATCTGTTTTCGCATTAAGCAGCAATTTACTACCCCTAAGCCAAAGCTAAGTTACAACTGGTGGTTCCTAATCAGGATGAAACTACAGTATCTGGATGACATGACCGAGATGGCAGTATACTTCATGTATCTTTTATGTACTATGAACATTGATGCAGTTCGGAGCTCCCCCTTTCGAAATTGAACCCCGCCTAAGGAAAAAAACGCAAGTGTAGGCTAGCTTTGATGACGTCAAAGGAAAAATAATAGGGTTCACAAATTAATCCGCGGTATTCCCGAAATAGATGTCCTATTGTGCAATAGTCGAAAATCTTTGATGCCTTCGCCAAACATATGTTTTAAAATTTTCGTTTATTTTTATATTTATTTATTTAATATATTTACTTGTTTATTTATTTAATAATTATATTTTATTTTATTTATTTTTGTGTGTATTGGTGTAAACTGAGTTTCCTCCAGGGGGGGGGGCAGTTGACTTCTTCCGGAGGGGAACTGCCCACCCCCCCCGAAGAGATGCCTGAAAGAAACACTGAGGGATAGGGGGTGTCATACCCCTCCCCCCTCATGAAGCAAGAAAATGATATGTATGGACACACATATAAATACCTAAAATCGCGTTTTTCAACCTTTTGTTTCCTAAATTTTCCAATGACACCTCCACCTACCGCCCATGAAAAATTTCTCACTAAGTCACTGTATAGTTCTTTAAACCGATGAACGCAAAACATCCAGTTGGAATTTCACCCCAGCAAATATCTTTACGTGGTTTAATTAAGTTTGTTTATTATTCTGTCAAACTCCTTAGAAATCTCCTGTTAGAGTTGAGAATAAATTTGATGTAAAATATTTCCTCTAACTTGTAACAAAATGTGTACCACTCTAAATGTTTCATTTTACTCTTACAGGTGCATTATCCGGTTTCCTCAGTCATTACATCAGCATACGATTGTTGGCAACATTTGGATGCATCGTAGCTGCTTTGTCAGTTAGCATATGCAGTTGTGCATCTCACATGCAGCATATAATTTTATTATATGGAGCTCTGCAAGGTATGAAATTGAACTATTGCTATCAGATGAAAATAATTTCGTTTTTTAGTTCCATCATAATGCTCACATTTGTATTATTCCTGGTCATCGTTTAGGCATAAATAGAACATTAAGTTCAAAGCTCTAATTTTGAGATTTTGTCAATCAAAACTTTGGATCGTTATACAACATTGAAAAAACTTTTTTACAAACCCTTAACAGACAAAAAAAAGTTTCCTTAAACTTACTCTCAACATTTTCAAACTGTATGATTCGTTTACATCACCAACCCCCTGGACAGTGTAGTTGACTGTATTAGTCCATCAAATGTGTTTTGTTAACTTAACCACTTTTGTTTTAGTTTGAATTCCAACACTATAAACTATTTACAGTCTTGAAGTCCTTCACATTTTTGATGTAAGAGTGATGTCTTGATATTTTTATGCGACTGTAAAACACATCAGTTATTAACTAGTAATAGTGCAAGAGCCCATGGGCATTTTATGATGAAACAAAATATTTCTGCATAAGCACATCACAGTAGGTAAGAATAGTTTGCTATTAGTTATATGGTGATTCTCTGAAACGGTGAATTATGACCTTAAGCCATTAATGCCCGACATTTATTTTTCCAAAGATATTTTGTATACTGGTTACAAACAGTGTTTAATGGACAGGAAAAATAATTTAAAAAATATCAAGTAAAAAATAATTTTTTTATTAAAGAAAGAAAAATCGTCCCTTAAAATTTACGATAGACCCAAGAGAGTACATACTTTTTTTACCAAATTTTTTCCTGCCTACTATATAATATTTAAAAAGACATTTTATAACAAGAAATAAAATCAGAAATTAACATAAACTGGGAAGCTGGGAATAACTTTGAAAACTTAGCTTTTTTCTTGAGATTGTGAACGATGTCATTTTTAATAAAGAGATCATATTAAAACTGCTACAGAACACAATTTACAATGGTTATGTGTTGCAATCTGTTAATAACGAATTGAAACAATACCAAGGTACTAATTGAACTCTATTATTTTGTTGAAATGTTCATTTTTGGGAAATTCAGACCCTTTTTTGGACCGTCCCTAAAAAGGGACGCTAGGCATTACAATGGGTTAACATTGATTACCCGAATTGGGTTTGGTTACTGCCACATAATATTCCAACTCTCCATTCTGTTCCAATAAATACGTACCTTTTTTACTGAACTCCCCAAAAAGAGGCAAACATTGCCAAGGTCATAAGCTCAAGTTACAAAAGGTGCACTATAATCACTTCCCTGCTTTGCCCGTGCGCAATACGGGCACTGCTATCGGGCCTTTACTTATTTGTCCGTACGTGTACGGGCAACCTTATTTCCATTTCGCTTTCAATTTTGCCTGCAAAAAATATGACATGCTTTGAACCGAATTCTGGAAATAAAAATGAAACTGTTAAAGGGTTAAACTGAGTCGCACTGGCTTTTACAGAAAACAGGTAGCAAAAGTGCGTCAAAAACTATACGTCAAAGAGTCTTTCCATGACAGGTGACTTCGTCGTCATCATCCGACCATCTAAGATTTGAACCAATGGTCAAAGTGGTAGCGCGCTACAAGTAGCGAAACTACTGTAGTAGCTACATTTTTTAGTAGTTTGTAGTGTAGCGCACTACTTTAAAAAAAAAAGTAGAGTTGTGAGTAGCGCGATACAAAAAAATAGTAGTTTGTAGTGATTTCTGGAAACTACTTTTAAATTAAAAAAATAAATGAAAAAAAAGAAAACGAAGGAAACAAAACAAGGTATAATTGACTCTGACTGGTGCAAATCTTGCACGAGTACAGCAGTGAACGCAATGAGAAATAAGAAACATAAAAATATGAGCTGATCCTTAGGTACATCATTTGGAGAAATACATTATATCTGTTTGATGTCATTGGTTTATTTGGCATCATAATTTTTATATTCCTTCAAATAATTTTCATGGTCCTAAATATTCCCTGGCAAGAAAAAAAAATGAAGGTTGAATTCTTTCAATTTTTCAACTTTTGAATTCCTTATTGTTTATTGTGGTGAATATTCTTAAAAATTGTAAAAAAATCTAAAAAGCACAAACTTTAGCAAAAAAAAAAGGAACAAATAAATTCAAAGACAATTTCTAGTTCTATTCTAAATCCAAATGAGTTAATTAATTTATTTAAACCACTTTTCGAATTTTTTGGTCGAACCTCAAACGGTGTATGCTTTTTATTTTTTTTAAAGTAGCGAAGTAGCGACTACAATTCAAAAGTAGTTTGTAGTCGCTACATTTTTAAAAAAGTAGTTGTAGTTAACTACATTTATAACAAAGTAGTTGTAGTTGTAGTTAACTACATTTATAACAAGGTAGTTGTAGTTATAGTTCACTACAAAATAAATGTAGTTTTTCCAACCACTGATTTGAACTAAATTTATAGAAGTGCAGATTGCTTTTGAAGCAAACTTATAAAATTTTTCCACTTCCAATCCTCAAATGTTGAAGATCTAGGATCAGGATCAATAGTAAAAAGGCTCCAAACGAACGAATCAGCTTTGCGAAACAAATTACCATGTTTAGGCTGATCCGGCATTGGAAGCCATTTTGGGGCTTTTTTTTTCTTTTTGAGTTATCTCAGATGCTCATGATTTGTGTCTTAGAAGCTGAAAATTTGTATACATTTTCGTTTTAAAGGCATGTCTGCAGCTAGGGATGCACCGATTAATCGGCAGTACCGATGAATCGGCAATAATCGGCCACTTTGCCGATTATTGATAATCGGCAAAATCGGGCAAATTAATCGGCCATTTTTTTTTTTTTTTTTTTTTTTTATTCTTAAAGTATACCTTCACTAAGAAACTACGATGAATAATTTTTTACCAGTAATAATAATCCTCACAGTTGATATGAAGTTTTTAATAAATTAATTCTCCTACTTTGAATAAATATACATGACAGTGTTGCAACATTTTTCATGTGGCGACAGTTTTCTCCTTAGTACAGTGTTTTAGATAACCTCTAATTTTCACAAAGAATAGAAGTCTTGAATTAAATGGCTACTAATTACTAAAAAATTAAATTAAAATTACTCCTAAATTGGAGTACAGACCCCTTCCCCCTTTTCTGAATTTTTATGACCAATTAACATAATTAACAATGTGTTAATGTAATGTTATTGACAATAATATGAAAATTGGTTCTAAGAAATTTGATAAAATATTGAAATTATTTTGTGAAAATTGGGAAAATGGAAAAAAAATCTTCTCTTGAAAATAAATTACTTACAAGTTCTAAACTCAGAATTGTGTAAGAGAGAAAAAACAGTGATGGTAAAATTCGTAGTACAAGAAAAAAAAACACCCTTATCATTAATCGGCTGAGCCGATTAATCGGCTAATTATCAACAACCGATTAATCGGTAATCGGTAATCGGCCAATTTGCTTATCGGGGCATCCATATCTGCAGCTCTCTAAAATGTCCTCCGAATCGGGAGGTGGTCGGGTGGTGACCACCAGGTCACGTGACATGGAATCTCTCTATGATGTTTATTTTTATTTATTTATTTATTTATTTTTTTTTTTTGCAGCTATTTTACGCATTTTTGCAACCTGTTTCCAGCCTAAAGCAGTATTACTCAGCTTAATTAATAGCGAATCGTTCTTACCTGATGTTGTGTGATTTCGCACAAAACTTTTGGGCCTTAATAAAATGTCGCGCCCATTGGCTCAGGTTTTAAGCATTTCTAATATGGTTTCGGAAATTCTCGCTCTTCAATCACATTAATTTGTATTGTTTATGTATTATTTCAGGCATTGGAGTCGGGATGATTGTACCACTAACACATGTCATCTTGAACCAGAATTTCACCAAATATCGGGCAGTGGCATTAGGCATTGCTTATTCCGGTTCATCTGCTGGATCCTTTGTGTTCCCACCAATCACAAACTTTCTCATGTCTTATTATGGGCTCTCTGGAACTTTTCTTCTATTGGGAGGCATAATGTTTAATGCAGTTTTGGGTACTATGTTCTTTAGACAGACAACAAAGAAGATCGGGGGTATGACGACGAATATTTCCCAGCGATCAAGACAGCAGCATAAGAACAAAGAAGGGCTAGCCGTTGCTTCAGATCAGCACGTGCAGTACGCAGATGATCTTCAAAGAATATCTCCGATTTATGAAAATATCAGTATGTATTATGTTGAATATAAATTAAAATCAGTTTCACTCTTTTTGTAAAGGAAACATAATACTCGTATTAACTTAGATAGAGTAAGGTTTTAGAAAAAGTAAAATAAGAAAATGAGAAAGAGTGCCAATCATCGTTTTCAGTGTGGGGGAAAATAAGAGAAAGTGCTTATCTTCACTTTCAGTAAGAGTATAATTATCGCATCTGTAATTACATTTTCGTACTACGCGAAGTCTACTTTAAAGTACAAAATGACAAAATTCCTGTCGCATACAGTAAAAGTATATTTTTACATTTAAGAAATCCTTTTTAGTACGAGCTATCATTTTTCCGGAAAAAAAATAATAAGTTTCTTTTCTGATCTCATTCATTGTATGTTCAAGTAGTTTCTTTCTTATTATTTATAATCATTATTATTTTATTGTTTATTTATTCATTTATTTATTTTTCAGAAAACTTCGGAGAGGTAAAAGCTTCAAAAACTTGTGATAACAATTTCGCAAGTGGGAAAGAAACGAAAAATTTCCAATGTTTACCAAATGTGATTCTAGCGACGGATGTCTTAACTAGTCCTGCTTTTTACATTGTTTCCATTGCTTACGCCATTTATTTTTCATCATCAGCCATATTTTTGATGGTTATCATCGACTATGCGTTAGGTTTGTAGTAGTTTGCTTATTTCTTATCTTTCTTTCAACGTTTTCATGAAACTTCAGATACTCATCAAGTAACTGTCAAATTAACGTATTTTTCTGATATGAAAATCATAATTATTTGCATAATCAATTTATGTAAAAGTCGTATAGCTAAAGTGGAACTTTCAGTCTGATAATAATCAAAATTGCAAGCACTAACCACCATGTGTCGTAGATAAGACACAAATACAATATTTTCTTATCTATTTTAAATAAAACTAAGTGGAAACTTGAAAATTATACATTTGTATTGAAATCTA
>JAXGGA010003023.1:0-110243 GCA_038373865.1 Uloborus plumipes | reverse complement strand
TCCGATTCAGTTGTTCATCTACTTATGCTGTCACGTGCTGTTTTTGACCCAAGTTGAAGTTTTGTAGGATTAAGGGGCGAATCGTCAGTCTGAGCCGTTTTTTCAATTCCTTCATCCTTAAGAAATATAATTTTTCTTGGACTTTTTTATCGATACGCACGTCTGAATTTGCTCTCTACAAGGTAAAAAACAATGTAATACCATACTAGAGCCGATTTAAAAAACAAAAAACTCATAAAGTATGTTCATTTTTAAATTTCGGCTTCCAAACTTTCTCATCTTCTTTACACGAGAACTAAAGAGCTTTTGAGATTTTGATTATTTATTTAGCAATCTCTGCACTTTATAAATGAATAATAGAGTGCCGCATTTCCTCCACCAATCACATTTCAAGGGATATTTGCATAAAATTTGACTATTGTCTAAACTTTTGCAACAATGTAAAAAAATATCTTTTGTAATATCCAAAATTTGATTCCAGTTATAGTTATAAGAACTCCAGACACGTATTTGGGACCATATTGTGCACCTGCAGTAGAAATTTGAAAGCATTTCGTTGAATAGTTTTCTTTTTATTCACATATTTGCATTTTGTCTAAACTTTTGCATCGCAGTGTATAATAAATCAAATAATTGCTTTAAATTTAAATAATGTTTCTGTGTATCTTAATCATAACAATCTTATAATCTATATACATAAAAGACTACTTCTGAAACCGTATGTCCGGGGTAATCTTCTAAACTACTGGACCGATTTTAATCATTTTTGCACCGTTAGATAGCTACAGTAACAGAGAGCAGGATAAGCTATACTTTATTTCTAAAAAGCTTAGTTTAAAAAAGTTATTATGGAAAATAGTAAATTTCATTTAATTTCCCCATTAAATAATTAAATTTTCAGTGCATTGTTGCAAAAATTTGGTTGCCATGCAACAACAATATTAATAGTAATCATAATGAAAATGTGAAACAAGGCTTCTCTGGAGTATGTATGAAATTTATTGCTTTCTTGGGATTTTTAGATTCATCTGTGCCAATAATCGCTAACGAGACTAAATAAAAAGATAATTGATTTTGGCAACAGAGAACAGAAAAGGTTTATAGTCATAAAATTTCTAAGTTAGGTACATAAGATGTTTTCACCAATGCAGTTAGCTTATATCGCAAGGATATAAGCTAATGATGGGACTTATTTTACGTGTAATGTTTGGAAATATTTGACTCCAGTGCGATTGATTTTACAGGGTGCGACAGAGAAACTTGCTGATTTTAATTGGATGCTAATTAGCAAGGAGTAGTCAGAAAGGAGTGGGAAGAGTCTCATTTTAAAGAGAGGGTCTTGAAGTTTTGTTATCTCATAGTTTAGTTGTCGCCATGCGTTGGACAAAGGAGCAACGAGCGTTCGCCGCCGAATCTTACTTTTCAAATAATCTTTCGGTGGTCGCCACTCAACGTGCCTTCCGAACTCGGTTCAAAATTCAGCCCGTTGTTCCCATTCCTGGCTGGGAATCGACTGCTTTGTGGGTGAAAGCATTCAGGGAAAGTGAGAGTGTGGCAAACAGAGGCCCAGGAGGTCAACGGATTTCCAGAACCCTAGAAAACGTCGAAAAAGTGAGGGAGTCGTTTTTGCGCTCTCCCAGGCGTTCGGCGCGTAAACACGCTGCTGCTTTGGGGATTTTTGATTGGACACTGCGACGAATTCTTCACAACGAACTTCAGTTTCATCCCTACAAACTTGCTGTGGTTCACCAGTTGAGTGATAACGTCTCCTTGAAAGGTGACGTACCGTGGCAGGCCCGCTCTTCCGATTTGACACCCTCTGACTATTTTTTATGGGGGTATCTCAAATCGATCGTTTACAACGACAAGCCCCGAACCCTGCAACGCCTGAAGAACAACATCCGGCTTACTATCGCCAACATCCCATCAGTCGATATGCTCGAAGGAGTGCAACAAATCTAGGGTACATGTGTGCATAATTAACAGAGGCCGTCATTCTTCCCGATGTAGTTTTTAAATCTAACTACGAGTGATATAAAACTTCAGAATGGGTACCATATCTCATAAAAAGTAGTAAACTGATACATGATGTACTTTTCCCTTAGTTGACTTTTCAAGTCTGCAAGTTTCTCCGCCGCACCCGGTACCAAGCTTATAACATTTCCGATTTACCTAAGTATTATTTGTAGCTTGCATTTGTATTTAAGGTGTGTAATACAGTTTTTTAGTTTGTCCAGTCAGAAAAAATTGCCCTTGTTTACAGAAGTAGCCAATGTGTGTATAGATATGCACTTTAATGTTGAAAAATTTATGAACGAGTGTCACTAAAACACCATACCCGGCCGAAACCCGGACAGATCCGGGTACCCGGCTAGTTAACTTATAAAGCAGCTCGTTAAAACCTTGTGCTCAAAATTGTCACTTGTTATATATTGTCTAACGAAGGAAACAGGAGCGCGGCCAGTTCAGACGATTTTATTTGAAAGAGTTTAGCAGGGAGAAATTAAAAAAAAAAAAAAGCAAGAGTATTTTGATGTGCGTGTTTCTCTCGCTTTGAAATAGCTCTCTTTCGAATTCGACAAACTGGCATCCCTGCAAATTAAAAGATGCGTCCGTTACCGCTTGTAAATCGGATATTCACCTTTCCATTTCATCGGTGGTCGAACAGTGCGTCTCGTGGTTTTTTCTTTCTTTTTTTTCAGCCGGACTATTTTTTGACAATGACTAATAAGTGATTTTTAAGCATTTTTCTTTCAATTCAAATATTCTTTTAACCCTTTATGAACCAACGGGACTCAGAAGTCCCGCTTGTATTAATTTAGTATTATGAATCCTAAATGGCTGGAATCATGCTGAAGATTTTAAGTACCACTCCTTGTACTTTGCTGTGAGGCCGACAGATAGTATCTGCGATCGGAAACAGTTTTTTAGGGAACTTAAGGCGTATGTGGTTAGACCCTACTGATTTTCAAAATTTTTATATTCGGTATGTATGTTTGATCTATTTTCAACCAAAGATCTAAAAAAATATTTAAAAATTCATTGCTAAATTAATTTGGGACGTAAAGGGTTATTAATAATAGTAAATATGTTGCTGTTAACCCATTTATGCCCACGTTTTTTTAAAACATTTTTTGTTCAATTTTTATCTGCTTAAAACTCTTACATGGAATGGTTTACATACATTTTAGGCGTAAAATAGATCGCCGTTGCCATAGTTATTAAGTTATTCAATGTCCTGTTTATGGTACAATGGGCATATACTATATGAGCAAAATACGACTATACTTGACTTTACTTTTGAAAAGTAACATTACAGAAGGCATCTGTGATCAATTTTAAGCACATCATTTTAAAATAGTTTAATTTTATGAAAAAAAAAAAAGCTCGCAAAAACACTTACTTTCTGTGGCTACCCATGCTGGATCGTTACTTGACTGATTTGTCTGAAAATAGCTGTCAATAAATAAACTCTGATGTCCAAATAGTGGCTCTAACTGGTTTTCTCGATAAGAAGGACTATTTAACTTGTGAAAAACAGCTTTAGTAAAATGATATACCCATTACAGGTTTTTGTATGCAGTAACTAACAAGCGTCCCGTTTTTAGGCTACTGGGCATAAATGGGTTAATCTGTTCAGGAAATTTAATACCTAGTTTAGTAGTTTTAAAATGTAAAAAATAAATGAATAAATCTCTATCTCTATCTCTTCTCTACTAATAATAAAGCTGAAGGTGTGTCTGTCTTTCTGTCTGTTACGCGCGTAGCGCCAAAACCGTTCGGTCGATTTTCACGCCACTTGGCACAAAATTAGTTTGTAGCATGTAGTTTTGCACCTCGAAGCGATTTTTCGAACATTCCATTTCGTTCTTTTTCTATTCGAATTCTTAGCGGAAATTCGATAAAATAGGGAAGAAATATTTCATACACATTTTCAAGTCTTATGTCATTCGAAAGCTTGAAATTTTCTGCACAAAATGAAGTTTTTTCGAAGTTTCTACGATCATCAGGAGAGCTGTAATAATTGTTTTTAGAATCCCGAAATTCAAGGCTTACCTTCAGTAAAGCAAGCCAAACGATTCTAAAATGGTTCAGCTCGATAATAAAATTTGTTTGAAAAGAAAGATGAAAAGAATTATTTTATCAACGGAAATCAACTTTTCATGTTGTTACCATGGTTACGTGTTCATACCTATTTTTGTTTCGTTCTTCTTCCAGCGTCGCCAGACGTAGTATTTTTGATACTACGGTAATATTTTTTCGGCCCAAATAAGGAGCGTAGTATTTTTCCGGCAACCCTGTTTCCAATATACTAATGACTTAATTAAAAGATTTGGCGGATTTTTTTTTTTTTTTTCATTTTCATAGATTTTGCATTGATTGGCAACATTGATTTTGGCGACGTTTGGAAGCAGTATTACTTTGTAATATTTTTTTTTAGAGGAGGCGTAGTATTTATTTGTTTCAATTCTCTGGCAACCCTGTCTTTTCCGGGTGAAAATGCTTTGGGACATTACTTGGCGCGTTTTTGCGTGTCTCGCGGAAGTGAAAGCTCCGAGAGAAACTACGCAAAATAGCCAGGGTTACCACGCTTGGCGCGCCTATCGCCCATTTAGCGAGAAAAGGGTACCTAAAGCACAGATCAACCAAATATCGTATGAATTGCGTTATTGCATCGTTCGTTTTGTTTTTAAAGCTAGGAAATAAAACTTTCTTCTTCTTTTAAACTTTGGTAAGATTTCTGTTGGTTTCTGTGAGCAACAAAATTGTTCTTATTTTCTCTTTTGGCTTATTTTTGTACATCTTCCCTTGGGGTTGCATTCGAATGTTCCAAGGGGGTGTTTTACCCCTTTTATGGAGTAAATCAGTTTTCATTTCAATGCAGACAAAAGTGATATGAATTGGCCCGACCACTTGGCAATATATCGCCAAGCTTTTGGTCGTCAAGCATTTGCCGCCAATTTGGCGACATATCACCAAGTTGGGGAAAAAAATTGCTTTCTTTTTATATTTGGACTCAATTTGGCGCTATTGGCGATATTTTGCGAAAAATCCACTGAATGATGTTAAAATCGGCAATATTTAGGAGATTAATCATTGTGAAACATTTTTTTTTTTGCATTGTTTCGCGGCAAACTAGAGATATAAATGTTTGAACTGTTATCTTGCTCACTCCAAGCACTATTTTAGCACTTAAGGCATCTACTAAGAAATTTACACATAAAAATTAAGTAGCGTGGGGTCCATACCAGATTTTTATATCATACTTTGAAGGAATTATAGTTGAATTACAACTAAAATAGAGCATTTCTTCTGCTATATCAATTATTTTACAAATGAAATTTTTATTTTATACCACGGGCAAAGCCGTGCGGGTACCGCTAGTAAATAAAATAAACAGAAGAAGAAAGAAAGAGGGACTCCGTCTTCACAGATCGGTGAAAGCTTTCCAAATTTTCCAGCCAAAAAGGTTGGGAAACGTTTGTCTAATGCATACAAAACGGAGACATCGATTACTTCGCCTAAAAGTACAAGTAAGAGGAAATAATTCAGAAGAACAACTAGTCAGATCTTAGTAGAAATTGTCCAAAAGTCTGATTCCATGTAATACAGCAGTTAATGGACCTCTAATCGAATTTTTGTACTCTAATAAATCATGGAAGCGTTTTTTATAGGTGTACGCAGAAAGTTTCTAACACCCAGGCTTCGACCGAACTGATGTCGTGATGTCATGTTAAGAAGACATTTTTTTAAGTAATATTATCATCATTGCTTTTCTGATAAGATAATTTTTTGTTATGTAAGGCTATTTTATCGACAGTGGTCATTCCTCTTAAATTACCCATTCTTGTTGAGTAATAAAATTCAAATTTGCAAAAAAAATGTTAGGAAAAGATGGATAAAATTTGGACAGTTAAAAAAACATCTTTATCTGTCTATCTATATATAGTAATAGTATGTATATAAATTCAGAGAAATAATAATTTTAGAACAATGATAGCTGAGAACTACAAATGTTCGCTTTTTATTTTGACAAAATGTACATTGTACAACTCCTTTATATTTCCTGTAATAAGTTATAGTAATCTAACAAACATCATGGCGTACTTGGAACGACAGTCCGACGCCACAGCAGCTGACTTATAAATGATAAAGTGCTTGTTCGAAACAATCCTATGTAATTTTGTCACAAAGCATTGATTTTTGTTGTATTAAAAAGTATCCTACTTATTTAAGAATTTGCTTTACCCATATTACCCGGATTATCCAGATTTTCGACTGTCCGAAGTGTATATAGTCCGAATAAACGAGGTTGTATGGTACCTTATAAATTAACACGCAATAAATTCTACATGAGCTATTCATTTTTGTAGACATAATTTTTCATATAAAAAACAATCATAAAAGATTCATTCCACGAACATGTCCTTCAACTTTAAATTTAAGTCAAAATTTAATTTCAACTTTAGATTTTAAATTTATAATTCAATTCGCATACTATTTTTTTAGAATCTGTATATATTCACCTTGTCATATCATTAAAATAAATTTTAGACATTTAAATCAACTTCACAGATCATATACAAAAAAGAACTAATATTCTCTGTAACTCTAATGCTCATGGAGACCTGTAACAAAAAAAAAAAAAAAAAAAATGAAGATCCACTCGTTGTGTATTTTATTTTCGTTAAACTGCGTTTGGTTTAGTGGAAATATAATAATTCATTTCGTGAGATTTTTTTTATGGATTTAAAGGGCATAAAATGTTTCAAAAACAAAGTACTTTATAAGAATGAATATCAGGAAAAGTGCCAATTTGACCATGGAAATTTTCAATTTTTAAAGATACTCAGAAAATTAAATTAATAGGGTATTTCAAATACACATAAGTAACAATTTTTTTTAAAAATTAGGGTCATGGTCAAGGTGAACATTTACCCCCATTTTAGGGGGGTTGTCTTTGAGCGTTACCGACATGATGAGAATGCTACCGATCTGACAAATATTACAGATTCTACACACTTCTAGTGCACAAAAGTAAACATTTACTCACTACCTTTTATGTTTAAAAAGAATAAAATTATTTCTTAGTATATAATAACACTTACACAGCCAGAACGCTTTTTTGTATCATAAATAAAATTAGAGACCAATTAAAAGTTAGTTAAAATTAAATTAGTGGGACAAAGTTTTTTTCAAACAAATAAATAGGTTAACAGTTAAAAACTCAAAATAAAATAAAATTCTTAATACAATCTTAAAAAACGAACTTAATCCAAGACAGAGTTTGGCGGGGGGGGGGGGAGGGATTTGCACTAAACTGTTCATAGGTTTTCCATTTAAAAACAAAATTATATTTTGGGGTGCAGTAGTTACGAACGAAGGTCTGAATATTAATGTAATAGAAAAGAGGGTGAAAATGGCAATAATTTTTTGTTTAACCCTACACTGCATGATTTTTTATTTTTCGTAGAAAAAAATATATGTGTTTGTCAATGTAATAAGAAAACATGGAAAAATATTTAAAAAAATTTAACTCTAAATTTTCACCCCTTTCTAATTAAAAATAGTTTCGTTGCCAAATGGCTACACCATGCATTCAACAGATAAAAATGATTGTAAATGATAGTCTTGAAATTAGTTCTTTTTTGTAAAAAAAATAGAGGAATTGAACATTTGGTACACTGTACTCTTGTAATCCTTTACATTTTGACATTTTACATTATTTTTTATATGTACTTGTACTTTCCGATGATCAATTCTGTCAAATCTGATGTCTTTTGGAGGCTCTCTCGCGCAAGCTTTCTTTCTTTTCTTTTTTTTTTGGTTTGTAACTAGTTCCTCTGTAGCTCATGGTCTCTTTTTAATACGCTTTTATTAATTTCACATGTGGGTTTGTTTGTATGTATGCATGTATGTATGTAACTCTGAATAAAAGATAAAATTTACGTTCTTTGCAAATATAAAAGTAATATATTTAATATTATTTTTAATACTAAAGGCTAAACTGCATTGCATATTGATGTATTATAAGTACATGTAAACTTAAGTGCGGATATTTAGTAGTTTTGAAAATCAGAGGGAAACCCGTGATGATCACAGCGCATTCCAATGTAAAAGCGTATTTTTTAGTTTTTTTTTTTCAAAACTATATTTTAAAATTATTAATGACTTTACTTGTCCGTGTAAGCACAACGTTTGTGCTAACTGAAATCTAAAGTGAACACGTTTTAAAGGCTTTTCCCTATTGATTTTTCGTTTGTTCACTCTGTTGAACATCAACTAAGCATTGATAATTGCGAGGTCTTATAAACGGTAGAACAGCCGAAAGTACCACTTTTGGGTCCGCATGATTATATTATACCTTCCAAAAAGAGAAAGAAGCTAGCGCGAAACATAAACAAAGCACATACTTCATGAATTGTAGAGATGAATCGAAGTGTTCTCTGGATGCTTACTGCATAATGTTGCCAAATGGCTACAGACGTGTATTATGTCCTAGATTTTTTCCAAATAATTATTTTGATGTAAAACGCATCTTAAACGAAAGATAAATGTTTATTTTATTCATGTTATTTTTTTAAAAGACGAAGAAAAATATTTCATTGTAAAAAATAATTTCAAAACATGGTAGTTTGAGTGATTTTAAAAGCTATCCATTTGGATTCATTTAAGAGCATGTAACAGACCAGTGCTGCCATGCATGGAGGATAAATGGTGATAATTGCTTTAAATATACCCAATACTTGCTTTTTATGCATTGAGTTGCCTTATGACTACATTCTGCTGTTCATAAGGAGGACAAATTGTCCACGTAGCCAATTGGCAACACCATGCAGTGTAGGGTTAAAAACTCAAATTTTGCGGAAAAATTAATGTTTTTGAAGCATTTAAAAAAACAATAAATAAACTGTTTCCAATAATGGAAAATTTGGCGATGCACTTGAAATTATCTTTGTTCTTTAAAACTCAACACAAAGCACGAAGAAAGAATTGCGAAAAAACATCGGTAATGCATGCATCCGTTTCGTAACAAATATCTTCTACTTCGGCGCTGCCGACATGACCGCTGCCGACATGACAAATTTCTCGCAATATGATAACTGAACATCCCTAATTAAAGATTCGAAAATAAAAACGCCGTAATATGCCCATGACGGTAGGTTTCATTTCCATTATGCAAAAATAGATTGAAAAATTAGTTTATTTTATGTCTAAATTTCCGCTGCCGACATGACACTTCATTTGGTAGAAACAGAAAAATCAAGATTGAAAAAATCTTACCTGTAATTCAATGCAGCCGAAGTGAAAATTTTCTATCGGAACTGAAACATCACATATTAGAGCTTCACCCAGCGTAACTTTTGGCGCTAAAAAATGTTTTGTCTAGATTTTATCATTCCGGAAGTTGGCTCCCTCGTCAAGTTATGAAAACTTGTGACAAGCAGAAATTGCTTTTTTTTTATCGATCTAAATTCATTTTATCTTTAATACAAGAGTTAATCGTCATAGGTGAACATAAAACACGTTATTTCCTTTTGTATTTGTTTCTGCAATGATGTTTTATAATCCACAGGATTTTTTTGAACTTTGCGATTCGAATGTGTGACGCGCTGCCGACATGACATTGAGGCAATAAAAAGAGTTCTATTGTCACAAATTAAAGCAAAACCTGAAAATTTTGTTATGGATTGTATGTGCGACGCAGTTTACTGTATGAGAAAAGAAAAATCTTTGGTTTTTATTTGGAAGTGCTCGAGAAATTCAGTTGTGACTTAAATTAGCACTTTTCCTGATATTCACCCATAAAAAGGAAATATTACCCCAGTACTAAATTGGGTAAATAATATAAATAAACCTAAGAGTCCAACTTTTATTTAAATAGTTTGCAAACAGAGCCATTTTTTTTTTTTTTGGAAACTGAAGGTAAATACATAAAATGATCGACTAAAAGAGCAGGTCAATGGCAATAGTTTCGTCTCCTGGAATCATGCCAAGCGTTTACGTAACTCTTTTCCTGGTCAGTTTATCGCCATCCAGTTTTATTTATGTCCTCACCCATTCCGAAAGATATACTTTTCATTTTTAAACAGGGAAAAAGAGATTTTAGAAAGCCCGATGCAAAGCTATCAGGAAATGCACGGTCGCGTGGTGAATTCCAAATATAAAATTAAAACCTTTACGATGGAAATAAAGAAGTCAAGAAATACAAAAGGGAAAAAGAAAGAAAAACGCGTGTTCGATTAGAATATAAATTGAAAACGAAATGCATTGCCAAATAGAAATATTTCATTTGTTCCAAATGTCATAACAAATTTGTAAATTTTTCTTCATGAACAAAATTTTTTTTTTCAAATTATACCACGTGAAAAAAAAAAAGAAAAAATCTCGACTTTCGTTCAAGCTAATTTCAAAAATCTACTTCAATTGAAAGCAATGCCGAATTTTGTTGAAATAGATAACAAAAGCTTTTTCAATTCCAGTTTTCAATGAAGTGCAATGCACATCTCATGCATAAATAAATTATAGTTTTCCTAGTTGGTATGTGATGCAACATAGTGTCATACGTTGCTTCTTTTTCATATTACCCACAGAGCGTAAATGATGTACATGAGCTCTAACAGCTGCTTTAATCAGTTGCATTGATAGCATAGTTCATTTATCTTCTTAATTACCGCTTAAATGTAGCTGTCCTTGTTTGGCTCATGGGCTGCTTTTCATTTGTGTTAAAATTAAGCGGAAGAAACAACATTAATTTCCGGACAGAAGTTCTGCAGAGATTTTGGATGTCCAGGAGCGTTGCCGAAGACTAATCGTGCTTTAAATGAATCTATTTCACTGCGCAGTGTTTCCCAACGTGCAGTACGATTTACAAGTATCCTGAGGAGAACGGGGAGCGTTATTATGGGTTAAATTCTGCAAGGGGCAGGGCCTGATTAAGATATCACGGGGCCCTAGACCAAATACTTTTTTTGGCACCCCATAATGAATCTTTTCAATTTTAAGCATGGGATAAAACAAATTTAGGCATTGACTACAACAATTTTAGCCATTTGGGGGCCCCAGGCCGCGGCCTAGTTGGCCTATTCAGTAATCAGGCCCTGGTAAGGGGCTTAAGCCCCTACCAGAAGTGTCAAGATGAATTCCCTTGATTGAACCAAACTCCTTGAAATGCGTTTTCTCGACTTGATTTTTGGAAATTTGCCAATCCATAGCCCCCAATCCATTTTTAATTTCACCAAAAACGACTACAGTTTTTTTCTTTAGAACTTCAAATTCGAAAACTTTCCGAAGAAGGGCCACTTAGCCCATCCCAGGAAACAATCTTGGGTGCGCCACTGGCTCAAACCAACCATTTTTTTGGACTAACAAAAATCCTTCGATTACGACACCTATCCTTCGGAAAGGTCAGTTCCCCAAGTATTTTTTATCCAACAACAGTACTGACTATTAACAATGGCTCAGTTGTACAATAGGTGTAATACGTACCACGAGAATTGAGTCCTCCTAGTTATTGTTTAAACCTCTTGTCCCAAGCCATTAATAATGAGTTTTTATTGCTGCCGAAATCATTCCATATATTGTACTATTGAAATAGGATGAATTTCATTCTGTTCCCTCCGCCTCTCCCTTGTCGTCTATGCATCAATGAGGTTCATTTCGTTCCGAAAAAACAATTGCTGATCAAACTGAATAATTAATGGTGATCGTTTGCGAAGGAAACAGGAAATTGAAGAACTACAACTAGACTTTTTTTTTTCAAAAACGGGACTTCATTGCGCAGAATTGCTGGCAGTTAACTTTGAAAACTCAATAAAGCATTTGGCATAATTCCTATTCGAGTTAACAATGTCTCACGCAACTGTATCATTTGGAAAACCACGACTAGCTTCGGCATCATAAAGACATTTTAAAAATAAAACATCGAAAACAGAAATTGCATTTTAACTATTATTAAGGAAGCACGAGATGGGAAGACTTTCCTTTCTTCGTAAAAGAAAAGACTTTCCCGAAAATGAATACATAATATGTTTCTCCTTTTTTTGAAACACAATTTTGATACTTTATGAACAAAGTTTAAACATAGCTTTGCAGGGAAAATAGGAGTAGTTTTTTTTTTTTTTTTTTTGATAATATTCATCATGTAGAAATAAAAGGTAAGTTCATGCGAAATGATGAAAATATCTTTGTGATACTGAAAAGTGTGTATCAAATTTTCAATGACATTTGCATCATATTATGATGGTATTTTCCCAACCTAAGAAAGCTTTCAGACTCCCTTTTGAACACTCTGTTGCAAGATCACGCCCCTCATCGAATGCAGTTAATACAACTAAGTAGTACAATCGAAATTTGAAACTGAAGCTGGATAGGGTAACTAAAGCCGGTTATTGAATTAATATGCTTATTAATAATTTCGTAAACAGAATTTACGTCGTACAGAGAATTAATAGTACCCGTATTTTACTATTACTACATTTAACTTTATCTTGAGCACAACACGTGAAAATCAAAGAATCAGAATATTAAACACAAATCAATTTGAGGTATCGAGGTGAAGTTGGTACTGTCGGCCCCGCTTAATCGGGTAACGGATAATCGAATACACTGCTTATACGAATAAAATATCTCGGAACAGAACATTTCCCATGCCATACTGGCAATGTTAAAGATTCCCGCATAATAGAATACCCCGCTAAATCGAATAATATTTTTTGGAACCCACAGTATTCGTTTAAGCGGCGCCGACAGTATGTAGTACCAGTCATTGTTTGCTGTCACAAGTTTTTGAATACGAGGTTTTGACGGTGACAGAACACACCTCTGATCACTTTCAATGTGGGACTCAATATTTCGACTTCATGTCTGCTGAAAATCCAGATTCATAAGGTTATGGGATGAAAACTGTGCTAAAATCCTTAAAAAAGGCGATGATGTAGAAAATATTTACATGTGACAATAATATTTCGTAAATTATAGTTACTTTCTTACACTTAAAAATCTCAAAGAGCACCGAGAAAGCAATTGCTGTTGCTGCCAAAATGTGTGCCATCAAAATAAAATAATCCTTTATTCATTTTTTGGATTAGCGATTTTTCTTCGCGTCTGAGAGCAGTGTTTCCAATTCCGAGCTATTTCTACTTTCCTCTGGCAATGAAAATCCGATCAGAGATCAAATTGACGAATTCGACGCTCTGGCAGAAATCCAAAACTCATAAAAGAAACAAAGAATGTCCCTAAGAAAGAAGTTAATTTAATCACGGTCCTTTAGAAGATTTATTTGGTGCTGGATTTAATTTATAGTAAGAGGAAAATTGGGTTCGAAACAGCATACAAAATTCGTTTCCATTGATATAGAGGGGAAAAGAATACAATTTCAAGAATCTATCTTTAGAAGTTGGGGTTAAGAACGAAAAAAGAATTGCATGTTTCAAAAGAACAAAAACAATGCCGAAAGAAAATTAAGCAGACAAAAGTTTGGTCTTCCACTTCAAAGAGTTAAGTAAATGGGCAATTCCATTTGTTTATTCAATGCAAGTCTCTAGTGTTCCATCAATGTAGCTATTTTTCATTTTTGCGAAAAAAAAAGGTTCCAATCAAATTCAGAATTTTGTCACAAAACTTTCAGACAAATTTAAAATTAATTTCTATCAAAATATTTTTTTAAAACCATGAACTAATGAAAGAGTGAATAAACAAATAGATAAAGGAAAATTATTGAAATAATATTAAAAAAACCAAATATTAAAAATAAATAAATAAATAAATAAACAACTAAATTTTAAAAAGAAAAAAATTTTTGCAGACATCTGAGACTAAACAAAATAATTGATCTGAAATGAACTACAAAATTAATTTATGCACTGCACTGGAACTGGACTCACGTTATTAAAGAGCCAACAGACATTATATGATAAAAATATTCCATGTGAAAAATCAGCTCTCCGATTAATGTAAGAAAACATATGAAGGGCCAAGGGGGAAAAGATGAAAGTCACTTTTTCGTCAAGTTTGAGATATTAGCGCTATCTAGGGGCTATGAAGGATTAGTATCATTTGGTGGAACAACAAAGAGGGGAAAAGATGAGAAACGACCGAAATGTGCATGAAAACTCGAAAAACTGCATAAGGATCTACGAGAAATCAAACTTTGTTCTTCGTTTTTCTCGAAATCGCTTTTTGGTCACTTTCATCTTTTTTCCCCCTAGCCCTTTATATTGATTTTCGATGCTTTTGGAAAATTTTAGTTTGATGTTTAATGTTTATCAGAGTTTAGGTAAAAAGCCCAAGGGCTATGGGCTTGTCTGAAATTTATGATGCATTGAAACACCATGCTGCTTAAAAACAAAGATAGAGAATTTTCTATAAACTTATTTCTACTGAAGGAGGGATTTCTAAAAAGAGTACTGTCGTTTAGTGTTTCAGAAAACTGTTTAGTGTTAAAGGGAACTCAACAGTTTTGTTAAAAACTATAATCTTGGCAAGCAGTTTAAAAAAATTTAAGAAACTTAAAAACAAACAGAACACATGTATATTTGAAAGAGTACAGGTGATAGCTAATAAACCATGTTGCTCAGGGAAAACCCATGTAACCCAGTATTTTTTCTTGAAATGATACAATTTATCTTTTCGTGGAGAGGATTGCTGAGAGGAACAAATGCCCCTGTAGAATTGGTGATCAACAAAGCTCCGGAAAAAGTCAGTAACAATTACTATCTTTGTACAGTAACAGTAACGCAACTCGAATTTTTATTAACTTGTGCAAATTAAAAGAAGTAATTATAATTTTAAAAGAATCATCAACACAAGTTTCGATCTAAATTTCTATTCGATCCTAAAGGAATGTTTACTTGTTTTTTGACACATCCGTGCCTGCGTTGCATACATACACACATAGATATAGGAGAGCACCCCGCATAAGAACTTCGAAATTGACGTCTTGAAAACGGAAATTGGGTAGGTACTGTTAAGGGAAAAAATGGGACTCAGGAACTTTTCCCCAGCATTTTTTTTTTTTTTGGTAATGTTGGTTTAAAAGCGCAATTTAAGACAATTTGGCATCATACTAGGAAGAGCGGAGTTCGGATCTCTCCCTGAAAATTTTTAAAATTGAAGTCTAAAATTTAATTGCAGACCATTTGATGCTGTTCGAAGAACTGATGGGGTTTAGTGACTTCTTCCCGATATTATTTTGACATTAAAATTCCAAAATCGAAATTTTAAAGACGATCTTAGATAATGTTAGTTAAGGTAAGGAGAAGTCCGCAGGTCTCCTCTCGAAACATTTTTGAAGTTGAAGTCCTAAAAATGCAACTATTATCAAAGATGGGTTGAGGATTTGCCATCTTTGATGATAATTATGGGTGGAGCTGCAACTCGGAGCTCCCCAGGAATTTATTTTGAAATTGAAGTTAGAGAAACGCAGTTTTACACTGTAAAAAATTAATTTTGTTTTTAGTTTTATTCAGCAAATTTTATAATAATAAACTGTAAAAACTTCTAATTCTACAGTAATAAACTGTAAAATTGCTAATTTTATAGTTTATTACCGTGCATTTTACAGTTTTAAACTGGAACCTATGCTGCCAGTATTATACTGTTGTTTTTACAGTAAAATACAGCTAAATTTTACTGCAATAAACTGTAAAATTGCTAACTTTACAGTAAGAAATTGTAAAGTTGCTAGTTTTACAGTTTATTACAGTGTATTTTAGTTTTAAATTGGAACCTCGGCTAACAGTATTATACTGTAACAAGAAGTTCTGTCAAGAACTAAACGAGCCTACTTTTCCGTACATCGACATCGGCATTCTAGCATCTAATCAATATTCTCTTGAATATCTGAAACTGAAAATTATGTCAAACATACCTTTATAGCACTTAAAGCTGATTTCTAAAAGCAAAATATACCCCTCTCATCAGATGAAATGGACACGTAAAAAGTAAATAAACGAGTAAATAAAGTTTTGTCACACCTTTAAAAGAATGTAACTGTTATAGTTCTTCCGTAGAAAAATTTCACAATCGTTTTCAAAAGGAAAAAAGTAATAAATAAAATAAAAGTACAAAGAACATCAAAACACATTTTATCAAAGAAAGAAAAAAAAAACCTCGTTCGTTAATAAAATGTCTCGAATTTTATTTTTAATCCGTTGCCAGTTATTAAATATAAATAAAGAATAAAATGCTCTAGTGAATGAACAATTTTTGTAATCAAAAAAAAATATCGTCTGCCAAAAAAAAAATAAATAAATAAATAAAAGTAATAATAATTAATTAAACAAAACAAAAGAATAAATAAACAAAAAATCCTCTGCCCAGTCAGTCATTTTTTTCTGAGCTTGCATTTCCGCCATGTTTGCGGAGTCGGAGTCGGAATCAGAGTCCTCACAGAAGATTTTTCAGAAAAGTACTTAACATAAAGTTTTTATCACAACCGTTTTCTTACAAAGTTAGTTTGAAGGATCAACATTCAATTTAAATTTCTCAGTAGGCGCTCATGTTAAAAAATTTTCTGAACGGTTCATCATTGAACGAAAAATGGTTCAAATTGAAAAGTGAAATATGGGAATGAGTCTCTCCGAGATCTTTCGAACAAAAAAAGTTTATTGAATTCAGACGGTTCACTTAAAAGTTATTAGGTGGAGAAAGGTTGCTTGAAAGGTTCAATGTTGAACGAAAAAAAGGTTCACATTGAAAATTTAAATACGGTAATGAAGTATCCTTGCCGAGATCTTTCGAACAAAAAAAAATTTGTTTAAATCGGACTATTACCTCAAAAGTTATTAGGGGTGAGAGCTTGTTTGAACGGTTCAATGTTGAACGAAAAATTGTTCAAATCGAAAATGTAGATACGGGAATGAAGTATCCTTGAAAAGATCTTTCGAACAAAAAAAAGTTTGTTCAAATCGGACTGTTCATTCAAAAGTTAGCATCGCGGAACCGGTTGTTTGAACGGCTTAAAATTGAACCAAAAATTGTTCAAATCAAAAAATCAAATATGGGAATGAGCTGTACTCGCCGAGATCTTTCCAACAAAAAAAAGTTTATCCAAATCGGAATGTTCATTCAAAAGTTATTAGGGGGGGGACAGACAGACCGACAGACAGACAGACACACAAATTCCCCATCTCAGTACCCTACTTTCAAATTTTTAATTTTTCGATATTCATTTTACCTCTTTATTTTTTTTAACTTGGCGATATTTTTTGGACTTGGAGATATTTTTTGGACTTGGCGATATTTTTTGGACTTGGCGATATTTTTTTTAACTTGGCGATATTTTTTGGACTTGGCGATATTTTTTAGATGCATTAAGCTACTTTTAATACTTTTTTCGTCTTTCTTTTATTTTTAACGGGAAAATAGGCTAAAAACGGTTCATTTTTTGCAGTGTAGAAGATATTTAAAGATGTAAAGAATGAAAGTTTGGAGGCCTTCCCCAGTAAGTTTTTCTTTTAAATAGAGTCTTCAAAACGTGATTACGGTTTAAGTTCAAAGTTTTGGTAACGTTAAGGGAAAGGATGAGATTCACGGAATCAGACCGCCGCGCAGTTCAATTCTTCGTAATTGAAGTGTCAAAAAATAAACTTTGAGCTTTTTTTTTTTTTTTTAGATGTGAGGGGGAGAAATTTCTAAATATGTTTTAAAATTCAGTTAAAAACACAACTTAGGACATCTTTGATGATGAGAAAGGATGAAATCCATTTCTCTGTCCGGAAACTTTTAGAAAATGCAGCTCTAAAAAATACAACTCTGAGCCAACTTTGACGACTTAAAATAAATAAATAAATAAAATAAAATGAAGGTGACGATACCTTCTTCCTGCCTGTTCTTTGGTTTCGTCCATACTTTTTTTAAAACAGGTATTTTAAACAAAAATTTCGGCGAGAAACTCTCTTTGCTGTTCAAAAAACTAAATATTATTTCTTATAGCAACATAATACTGTCTGTTTGCGTATTGTGCGCCTGGGAGCCACGGACGCTTCCATCTGAAAAAGGGGAGATAGGTTTAGGATGCGCACTACCCGATGCCTTCCGCTTTTGTTCGCTTACTACTTCCTCGTTGCTTTTCCCCCCTATTTCGAGAAAGTCCGAAGAGACTTGGCGAGTGCGCAGATGGGGCGGAGGTCGCATGAAAAAATTTAAGACAGTAGTTGATATAATGGTTCTAGCAAAAAAAAAAAAAACACAATTGATATTTCCTTGAAATATCCATATTTTATTAAGAATCAGTGAAAATAAACAATGTCTCCACCAATTCCATGCAAAAATTGCCAGATTTTTTTTTTTTTTTTTTGGAGCTGTAACTTTTCACGTCAGAATACGCTACATTCTGATAATTGATCACTCTCTCATCACATGTCTCATTCTCTTGCTTTTTGAAATTTTGTAAATCTATATATATAAAAATGAATGTTGGTAAATGTGTATATGTGTGTGTGTGTTCCCTAAGATCTCAGAAACTACCCGGGAGATTTGGCTGAAATTTTCACCGTTTGTTCCTTTTGGTACTGGGAAGGTTTAGAGACCAGTTTCAACAAAATCCGATGGGTAGTTATTTTATAATTTCAATTTTAGTCCTGATTCTGTCTTTGTAATTTCAATTTTAAACTCCATTTTCGAAGGCTTTCATCAATCCAATCGAGTATTTAGTGTATCAACTCAACTCTCTGGCAGATAGTTGGAATTGCTTGCTACCGTAAATTTGGCGATCTTTTAAATCGCACCAAGAGCCCTCAATAATGGAAGTTTTCCCAATAACTATCTCAAGTATAAAGGATAAAAAAGGTATTTGATTAATAGATCAATCTTTTTTTTAAAAACAAATGAGATTCAGTTTCATATTTCGGAACTCCTTTAGATTTGTAGAGGCTTAGATGTCATGCATTATTTTCCAGACGAATACTATTTTGTTCTTTATACCTATTGCTGTTTTCAATCAGAGTATGTTACTATATTTTCTCGCCAAACATCTAATTAATAGTTCGTTTTCATGTCCTTACTATTTGCTATGATATACCACAATGTCGGAAATTATTTTAACGCCTTACGGAATGGTGTACATTTAGCGCCAAATATAATATTCAAATTGATTTCAGATTGCCAAAAAGTAATCAGCTTCATAGAGAATACCTTAACATTTGGCGACAATTTCTCTTTCACAAAAGTCATAACACGTAAGTTTCTTTATTTATGGAAGGGATAGGGGTTCAGAATTATCCAAGGTATCCCAAATTAGCTACTAAATTGGCAACTTTTTAAATAGCGCCAAGAACCTTCAATAATATCGTATAAATTGCGATATTTCAACGTTCTTTCTAAAGCGTGTCATTTCGGAAAATGTGTTATTTTGTTTTTGAAGTTAGGTAAGAAAACTTTCTTCTTCTTTTAAACTTTGGTAAGATGTCTGTTGGTTTCTGTGAGTTGGTTCTATTGCATTCGAATGTCCCCAAGGGGGTGTTTTACCCCTTTTATGGGGTAAATCAGTGTTAATTTCAATGCAGACAAAAGAGATATGAATTGGCTCGACCACTTGGCGATATATCGCCAAGCTTTTGGTCGCCAAGTGTTTGACGCCAATTCAGCGACATATCGCTAAGTTGGCTACAAATGTGGCGATTTTTTTTTTTTTTTCTGATTTGGGTTCAATTTGGCCCTATTGGCGATATTTTCCGAAAAATCCACTGGATGGTGTTAAAATCGGCGATATTTAGTAGATTAATCATTGCAAAACATTTTTTTCCATTGTTTCGTGGCAAACTAGGGATGTAAATGTTTGAACTGTAATCTTGCTCACTCCAAGCACTATTTTAACACTTAAGGCATCGACTAAGAAATTTACACGTAAAAGGAAGTAGTGTGGGGTCCATACCAGATTTTTATATCATACTTTGAAGGAATTATAGTTGAATTATAACTAAAATAGTGTTTTTTTCTGCTATATCAACTATTTTACAAAAGAACTTTTCATTTTATACCACGGGCAAAGCCGTGCGGGTACCGCTAGTAATTTATAAATTTAAATGTTGTCAATATTTTTCAGGACCAAAATTTTAAAATTAAAGTCTTTACACGTATTTATCTCTCCATACAATGTTTCATCTGATTCCATCAACTTAATTTTTTCTGAGCTTGGTAAGCTCAAAATGACTTTTTATGAGAATGACTCATATTATATTGTTCTATAACTTTGGGCGTCCCTAAGCAGGCTTCAAAAGTTTACAGTAAATCAGGAGCTGTATACCATTAACTGCTAATTTTAGCCAACTACACAAAACTTTAGAAAACTGATTTGTTTTGCAAGAATACCAACAACATCATGAAGTTCTTACAAAATGATTTTTTTATCATCAGATTCTTCTATTACTCCATTCATGTTTACAGGCAGGGCCGGACTGGCCCGCCGGGCAACCGGCCGCAGGGCCGGTGCGCCCCCCGCGGGAAAAATTACTTTTTTTTATGAAGAAAAAAATCATTAAATTTCTGAAAAAAAATTATTTTTTCCTTGTTTCTGTGTCTGTAGTTCTTTTTTTTTTTTTTCACTCTCCATTCCTGATGCTACGAATTTCTTCAGTACTCCAGTAAGGCTGGCTACTCGATGAGGACCCTGGGATTATCTTGCTGACGGCAGATTCTTTTCAAGGCTCGCGTTTTCGTCCCCTTCATTGTCACCACTGACACTACTGCTTACACACGGGAATTTTAGCTGTGATGATTTGGGAAGAGGAGGGCGGTAGATAAAAAAGATTCAACTGGTTTTTCTAGAATGCTTTCGGTTATTGATTAAGAGTATATAATCGGTTATTGATTTCATTACCGTTTTTTGCAGTGATTTTAATTAAAGCCCCCACCCTACCTATTTTTAAGAACACTGCTGTATGCTAAGCTAAGAGTTTCAAGCATTTTTGCGAATTGAATTTTGAAAAGACTTGAAAAGAGATTTTGAAACATGGGAAAAAAACTAAGCGAGTTCGTTCAGTCTAAAGCCAGGAACAAACACCACAGACCAGTAATATAGCTAATTTTTCAGCGCCCCGTTGTGTGTTTATTGAGCCTTTCTGACTGTTAACAGCGCCCTGCAGCCTTACTGTTGCTCTTGTTAGCATACTTCTTCTCATGAAATTCATGTTATTGCGACAAATAGGTTTTTTTTCCTCTGAAAAACGCCCTCCTCCCTTTTTTCCCCTCAGGTCCATAAGGAGATTTTTAAAAATTACTGCTGTGTGCTAACAATTTCATTTAGGGTCTGTTTTTGCGACAGTGAATTTCAAAAAACCTTAAAAAGATATTTTGAAACATAGGTCAAAAAACGAAGAATTCGTTCTGTCTAAAGTCAGGGACAAACACGTCGTATGAGTAATAGTTAATATTTTGTAAAAGGCCCGTTGTGTGTTTATTGCGCCCTTCTGACTACTTACAGCGCCCTGCAGCCTAATTGTAGCTCTTGTTAGAACACTTCTTCTCCTGAAATTCATGTTATCGTGACAAATATGTCTTTTTTTTCTGAGAAACGAACCCCCCCCCCCCCCCAAGTCAATATGAAGATTTTTTAAAATTACTGCTGTATGCTAACAATTTCATCCGTTTTTGCGTCAGTGAATTTTGAAAAAAACTTCAAAAGATATTTTGAAAAATAGGAAAAAAAAAAACTAAGAGTTCGTTCAGTCTAAAGTCAGAGACAAACACCTCGTACTAGTAATAGTTAATTTTTAACGCCCCGTTGTGTGTTTTCCTGGGACCTTCTAACTGTTAACAGCGCCCTACAGTCTTATTGTTGCTCTTGTTAGAATACTTCTTCTCATGAAATTCATGTTATTGCGACAAATTATGTTTTTTTTTTCCTTTGAAAAACGCCCTCCTCCAGGTCCATAAGGAGATTTCCCTAAATAAAGGTTGAATTCTAATGTCCCTTCATATATTCTCTCATCTGTTTTCGGAATTGTTATTAGCTTCAGCTCATTTACTTATTTTTGAAAATTTGTTCACAACTATTGATGCATTTTCCGTCATTTGCACGTAACATAATTTTATGTTTTTATGCTCAACTGTGATATATTTTCCATTTGGATGTGGTAGTATTTTAGATCAAAAGAGCAATTTCTTCAATTCTATGGAACGACAGTCCGTTTTCAAATAATATTAAAACTTAAAAATTGTACTTTCATTTTACTAAACATGAAATAATTTTTTCAACTGTGCATCGTCAACCAATACTATTTTGATTAGCTTGAAATAGTTATATAGCCTTTAAAATCTTATTTTTGTTTCATGTATCTGAGAAGCAGGAAAGTCAATGCGTTACAGATAATTATTTTTGTAAACCACTTTTTTATGTTCATCATGATATTTTATTTTTTTATCTGGTAATATTTTACGAGAACGAAGCAATTTATCGAACGCTATGGTACTGTAATCAAAAATTATTTTGAAGCTTTAAAAACTTTGTGTTTCTTTTATTATGTGTGAATTTTTTTCAATTGAACACCGTGAACCAATACTATTTCAAAACGGTCAATAGAAACAGGAGAGTCAATGCCTTACAGTTAATTATTTTTGTAAAATATTTTTGCAAAATGTGTTCTCAATATTTAAGGATTTTATGTCATTTTTACATTCATCGTATTATGTTTTTATGTTCAATCACCCTATGTTTCAACTTTTAATCTGGCAACATTTTAAATGAAAAAAGAAATTCACCGAAAGTTTTTTAATTATTTTAAAGCTTTAAAAATCGTATTTTTCTTTTATTATGTATGAAATAAGTTTGTCAATTGCGCACCGTTAACCAATACTGTTCTAAAACGTTCAATATATAAGCAGGAGAGTCAATACCTTACAGATCAATTCCTTACAGACAATTGTTTTTGTAAAATGATTTGTAAAATTTGTTCATAATTATGTAGATATATATATATTTCGTCATTGTACATAATATCATTTTCTTTTTTTATGTTCACCACGTAACTTCAATTTTGTTCCTGGTAATATTTTCGACGAGAGGAGCAATTTATCGAAAGCTATTGTATGGTATAATTCATTATAAAGGCTTAAAATCGTAATTTTTTAATGTATAAAATAGATTTTTTTCAGCGGAATAATGTGAACCAATACTACTTTAAAACGTTCAAGATACGATAGAAAGTCAATGCTTCACAGTTAATTATTTTTGTAAAATACTTTCATAATATTTGTTCATCAGTTATTTACAGATTTTGCAAATAACATCATATTATTATTTTTATTTAAATTTTCAACATGACATTTTAATTTTTGATTTGGTAAGATTTTTGACAAAAGAGCAATTTAGCAAAAGCTGTAGCATGGTAATCAGTTTTTAAATTGTTCTAAAGTTTTAAAAATCGTATTTTTGTTTTATTATGTATGAAAGTAGTTTGTCAATAGCGCACCGTTAACCGTGTTTTAAATCAATAAAGAGAAGCAGGCGAATCAGTAAGATTTAATCTGTTGAGGTTGTGAGTACATTACACACAATTGAACTTAATTATGGAAAGTTAAATTTCTTTCAGCAACAAGCATGACATCAAAGCGTTCATTATACTCGTAGTGTTTCAGAATAGTTTTCACCAGAGGGGCTTCATTTTCAGTACATACTGTAAATATTAAATTTTGATACTGCTTTATCCAAAAAAAAATGTGACAGCTCTTTTTTAGACATATCGCAATTTTAGAAGGTTGCTACTTCGATCTGTGAATAATGTTCAGAATCTTTTAGTGTTTCCATCCTATACATTGATGCAATTTCATTGTTTATTTTTTATTTTGAATGTTAAAAAACATGAAATAAAAATGTTAATAATTTGTAAATAGCCAACTGTCGCGTCATATTAGGGTTTAAATTTCCATAATTCTCAGTTTACGTCATACTATGAAATTTATTTGTACTGCAAATTTATTTGCTCTCAATGCTTTGACATATGACGCAACTAAAGCTGGGGTATTCTTTAAATATGCATAAAATTCTATGAGTTAATAAATGCATTTATATTGCTATGAAAATCACGTTAAGTCTTGAATTAAAAAAAAAAAAAACATCTTTTGAAGGACACCTTCCCTAACTATTCACCTTGCGAAAAGAACAATGAGTCATTCCACGTCAACTGGACCAATTTTTCTTATCGTCCCCACTCGACCATCTCCGATTTGGATTAGATTTTATACAGGTGTAGACACACCTATGAAACTTACCTGTGCAAATTTTTAGCTTCCAAGATCCTAATCTGGAGGAGCTAGGATCCCGCAAAAAATGTGGTCCAAAATGGCGGATCAGCTTCGTGAAATGAATTGCAATGTTTTGATTAAGGTTGCAGAAAATTTTATCACACTGGGAGCAATTTTTTTTAGGAGCTTAAAGTACTTTCAGTTGTCAATACTCTCCAGTATTTTTTGTGAGATTGCGCTTATTTTAGATTTTGTGTAGCACGCATCTAAACTTGCGAAAAAACGCGATGCGCAATTTTTTTCCTTTATTTCAGGCTGTCATAAATTTTTAACAAAAACGATTTAAAACTTCTTACTTTGTAGTTCTATAGTCAAAGTACTTGTTTTCAATGGTTTGCAGCTGCAAAGCTTAAATATTGATTTTATAAAAGATATTGTCGTCCAAAGTGTCTATAAAAATCATTTTGATGAAAAATTGCCTGTTTTCAACTCGCTATATCTCAGGTTTGTCACCTTCGACCATTTTTTCGTTGGCCCCATTCGAAAGAACAGATTTTTTCCTATCGAAATGAGTTTTTTTTCGATGGTGTTCTTTCAAATAAGGAAGAAAAAAATAGCTCGAAGTATTGTCAGTTATGAAGAATTGTCATAATTAGGCTAAGACTGCAGAAAATTTTGTTATAATAGAAGTCTAAATTTTTAACAACTTAAAGTATATTTAGTTGTTAATAGATTCTAATAATTATGTGAGTTCAAGCTCATTAGCTTTTGTGTAGCATACATGAAAAGTATTGGCAATTCCTGTTTGAAAAATAGCTTGATTTCAATGAACTGTAACTCAGGTTTGTCACCTTCCATCATCTTTTCGAAAGAACCACTATAAATAACAGATTTTTTCCCATCCGAATATTTATATAAACAACCAAATGTACTTTAGATTCCCAAAAATATTGGGCTTCCAGTATAATAACATTTTCTGCAGTCTTAGCCTAATTATGCCAATGCTTCATAACTGTCAGTATTTCAAGCTAATTTTTTCATCTTTATTCGAAAGAACACCATCGAAAAAAAAGCTCATTTCGATAGGAAAAAATCTGTTCTTTCTAATTGTGCCAGCGAAAAAACGATGGAAGGTGACAAACCTGAGATACAGTGAGTTGAAAACAGGCGATTTTTCACTAAAATGATTTTGATGTACAGGGTGCCCAGAAATAACTGAGGGCAAAAGTTATTTGCACATAATTTACATTCAAGACGTTTTTTACTGCAGGCAACACTTAATAGATTTAGTTTAATTCTATGAGCAATAGTACAGACGATTCTTTGAATTAAAATCTGTTTCATTCTTTGTATTATCAAGATGGATGCTAAACACCGTTTAATTCTCGAATTGCATTTAAAAAGTAAGCAGAATTGTGATTAAAAAAAAAAAGAAGTATTTTAATGTGTTAAAGAGATTAATTGAAAGAACTTTAAAATTGTTTAAAGAAACAGGTAGTGTAGAAGTAAGGCATAGTGGTGGAAAAAACGAAGTGTATGAATAAAAAAATTAATAAAATGTGCCCGTGAAAGAGTGCCTCTGCAGGTGCGTGCCGCTGCAGAAGCCTATCCAAAAAGATTGCCATCTGTGATTACAGTTAAAGGCGCGAGAATAGAAACCATTACTTAAACATTGATTAACAATGATGTAACTTTCATTAACATTTATTTTATCATCATAGAAAAATTTGTATTACAGTAATAATTTTTTTTTGAACCGTCAGTTATTTGTAAGCACCCTGTACACTTTAGACGACAATATCTTTTACAAAATCAATATTTAAGCTCTGCAGCTGTAAAGCATTAAAACCAAGTATTTGGACGATAGAACTACAAAATATGAACCTTTGAATTTTTTGGTTAAAAATTTATGAATCCAGGAAAAAGATTGCCCACCGCGTTTTTTCGCAAGTTAACATGCGTGCTACACAAAATTTAATACGCTCAATCTCACAAAAAATACTGGAGAGTATTGACAACCAAAAGAACTTTAAACTCGAAAAATATTAGGCCCCCAGTGTGATAAAATTTTCTAGTCTTAGCCTAATTATGCCAATTCTTCACAACAGACAGTATTTTAAGCTAACTTTTTCATCCTTATTCGAAAGAACACCATAAAAAAAGTTCATTTCGATAGGAAAAATCTGTTCTTACCAATAGTGCCTACAAAAAAATGGTCGAAGGTGACAAACCTGAGATATAGTGAGTTGAAAACAGGCGATTTTTCATTAAAATGATTTTTATGGACGACAATATATTTTATAAAATCAATATTTAAGCTTTGCAGCTGCAACCCGTTAAAAACAAGTCCTTTGACTATAGAACTACAAAGTAAGAAGCTTTAAATCGTTTTTGTTAAAAATTTATGACAACCTGAAATAAAGGAAAAAAATTGCCCATCGCGTTATTTCGCAAGTTTAGATGCGTGCTACACAAAATCTAAAAAGCGCAATCTCACAAAAATTACTGGAGAGTATTGACAACTAAAAGTACTTTAAGCTCCTAAAATATTGGGCCCCCAGTGTGATAAAATTTTTTGCAACCTTAACCTAAACACTGCAACTCGTTTCACGAAGCTGATCCGCCATTTTGGACCACATTTTTTGCGGGATCCAGGCTCCTCCAGATTTGGATCTTGGAAGCTAAAATCTTGCACAGGTTAGTTTCATAGGTATGTCTACACCTCTGTAAAATTTAATCCAAATCGGAGATGGTCGGGTGGGGATCACACCACTGGTTCACTTGACATGGAATGACTCCAATGTGACATAAAATTTCGAACATCTTCTTGAATGACAACATATTCCTCACCCCCCCCCCCACACACACATTGAAAACATCTACAACGGGCTCATGAATATATCGTGCGCCCCTCTGAAGTTCCAAGGTCTGCGCCCTTTTAAGGGGTCCAGTCCGGCCCTGTTTACAGGAAACTTAAAAAATTAGATTAAAATTGGAAACAGAGCTGTGGTTCAGGACATCAAAAATCAAAGTTAATCAAAGAATAAGAAAAAAAAAAGTGCAACAAGAACATAAGTAAACCTACAGTTCTATTACTGTAGTTTTCCTTTTAGATAACACAGTAAGTACCATATATGCAATCAGGTATCAGTACAACACTTTCTCCAATCATATCCAAGTATTTCAGAACTTGTTTTATACTATAAATCTCTCACTCATCAAAAGGAGTACTTTGTGCTCGATATGCTTAAGTAAACACATGTAGGAGATGGATAGTTGGATGGATAGTTGGTTATTTTGTTTAAAACCATTCAAAGTGTCATTTGTCACTGATGATAACTTAAGATTTTCATAACATCTTAAAAAATATTGATAAAGCTACGCCATAATACACATTAAATTTCATGAAAGGAAAAAGAGTTCATAAGGAAACTTTTGCTTTAAATATGTAGAAGAAACAAACTGAACAAATAAATATTCTTATAGAAATTACTCTTCTTTTTTTTTTTTTGAATTAACATGTTAAATGCCACACTGTCACTAGACTAGACTTGCCATTCTTGTTTTGTCAGGCTGCAGCATTTAATCAATTGTTTAAAATAAATTAAAAAAATAAAAGTAATAAAAACAGATTGCTTTGTATTATTTAGGTGAAGAGAAAGAATAAAGCTAAACAAAGTTAAACATTTGCTATGGAGAAAGGATTTATCATAAACAGAACTTGGTCTGTAACTAACTGCTTTTGATGTAAGCATTTTATTTATTTATTTATTTAATATTCTTAACAATTTTGGAACTTCGAAGGACTTTATCACATAATAGTCATAGCTGGATCTTTGCATTAAAAAATCACTAGAAAATGATAACATGAATAACTCTAATATCCAAGTAGTTTTGAAGTAACAGAATTATTTATAAAGCATAGCATCTACAGCAGCACAACTTAAAATGTTTCCGATACTTTTCCTATACTTTCAGTTCCTTAGATTTTAATGCATAATTTTTTCCCGAACAAAAAAAAAAAGTTAAGCAGTGTACAAATTCTTAACTGTAACTCACAAGGGGCTATACACATAAGAAAACAGAACATGCAATGAGGTGACTTAGGCAACATAGTTCATCAGAATTTCACATTTCAGCTTACACTTACACTACAGTACGTTACCCTCACATGTTTTTCAAAACACCTTTGACGATAGATATGCTATATTTCATGGCAAGATTGCTTAGCATTTCATTCGTTCGATTCTTTATTTTTGCTATTTCAATTTTTGATTTTTAAGCATTTAAAACAGAGTTCACTATACTGCTGTGCTAAGCGCAAAAGTGGTATCTGCAGCTGAGCTCAAACTGAGATATAACTCTTTAATCTTTAACACCACCATGTATTTGATTTAGGTGATACTTTTTCAGAATTTTTTTAAAAATATTTCCCGTTCTCAAAGACCAAAAATATTGTATTTATGTAAAATACGTCACAAAGAGCCATTTGGTGGCTATAACTCAATTTTGTTAAAAAGTGCAGATACGATTTTTATGCTTAGCAAGGCAGTGTAGTTGTTACTTTTACAACAGATGGAGCAGTGTTAGAAAAAAGTGGTGGTTAGTCGCATTTTGAGGCCAAAAAGTTTGATTTGACATCTAGATTTCCAACCCTAGGCGCCAAATTTGACGCCTAAAGTTTTGGATAGCATTGAAGCAACTTCTCTAAATCATTAGCCAAAACTGACCAAAAAAGTTAATTTTTGAGATATCACAGTGATCATGCACGACCTCGTAATGAGACACTTCTGCTTTGGTAAATAACATGTCAAGCAAGCTATACAATGGTCTGCTGAAAAAGAACACTGTAAACATTTTTCTTTTTTCATTTACCCGAAAACCAGCATTTTATTTTTAATATTCTTTGAGTCGGTCAGATGGCACTTGTCAAAAATAATAGATTGATCATTTGAAACTGTAGACACTATGATGTGATAATCATAGAATGTGTACGTAGGGTGAAAAGCAAAATTGAACTTTGTTACAAAATCCAAAACTTCCAAATAGCCTAAGGTTAAACGCATTTCAAATCATAGTTGCCCAGAAGACAGCCTTTTTTGCGTTTGTTTATTTATTTATTTATTTTTGAATTTTAACTTTGAATAACTGGAAATAAATAGAAATCAAATAGCTAAACATAATTATTTTTGCCTTTCTATCCATGTTCATGAAAAATTAGATCTCAAGACCCCAAAATTCCAATTAGTAAATGGCAGGGTTCGTAAATATCGTGATATTTTCGAAAATATCGAAAATATCTGATACTTTGATATATATCCGATATTTTCAATTCGCGCAAGCTTAATTCTTTAAATAGTAACTACATCCTCAAATCAATGTTTATTTCCTTAAAAAAGTATTATTACAGTACAGACTAAAAATTAATGTTTCTTTCAATATTTCTCTACATAAATATACATTAAAATTTACATACAATGAAATGTTACTTTTTTTTTTAATTTTTAAGTATGTTATATAAGTTGGTAAGATATAGGAATGTAAAAAGTTTAGATTAAAAATTTTAATATTAAGACCTCTAAATTAATTAAAAACTCACTAAGTGGCAGTCCTTCATATTAGATGGATATGTTCAAAAAATAAATAAAATAAAACTAAATCATTATTTTTGTTCAAAAACATTAAAATAATACTGAAAACTTTTTTTCAATTCAAATTAGTGTTTTGAAAATGATTTGAAATTCTAAGGTCACCTTTAAGGGTTCATTTTTATTTATTTTAATGCTGTTTTTAAATTATAATCATTTCTTCTTCCCTAAGAATTATTTCAAATTTGGAATATAAAATTATGAATTAAAAAAAATACTTTATGTATTTGTTTTTAATAACTTAATATTTTTATTTCTAGCTAACTTAGATTTTTTTTCTCTCTTTCATATTATTTTATTTTTAGCGACTTTAAATTTAAATTAACATTAAGTGACTTTACTTTAGTATTAGCTGTTTCACTTAGTTTTCTTTTGTTAGCTATTTTAACAAAAATAAAACATCTGTTGTTTAGCACTAGCACACATTGTACTAACATTAGACACATTTCCATATTCTGATTAACTTTTTATTAACTGATTAAGCTAGGCATTTTTCATCTCTATTCAAGTCGTTTTGTAACTTTCAAATTTATTATCCGAAAATAAAAAAGGAATATTATATTATTACATCATACTAAAGAAGACATCATTAATATGATGAAGACAATTTTTCTATTGAAAATATCGCATTTCAAAAAATAAATATAGAAAATATCAAAATAGCATGATATTTTCAGAATAAATATCGGATATATATCATGATATATATCGACTGATATATATCAGCGAACCCTGGTAAATGGTAACAAAATTTTGCTAATTTTACTAAAGTTATTTATTTGTTTTTGGCAAAAATCTTTCTAATGGTCATCAAAGTACAAACAAACTAACAGCAAATAAGTTGAAGAGAATGCATCTGCAATCTGTCACATTCGTTTTTAAATGAGCAAAGAATTTTTCAGTTATATACAACAGAAGCAGCAGCATGAATTCGAGTACATTTTGTGGAAAAAACAAATAAATAAATAAAATAAATAATAATAATGACAAAAAAAAGAAAAACAAGCACAAAAATTACACGAAGTTTGTGAGAAATTTAAAAAATTGCGTGGAGCAAATGATATACTCTTGTCAAATCGGGAAGTCATGTATAACTAATTTTCAACTGATCATCAGAAGTCAACCTTATTTTCCAATTATAATTTTACGGATGTTACATAATTTGGGAAAATAAACATTTGTCACATACCTCTAGTGTAAAGACTAGCCAGTTCTTTAGCTCCAGCATGGTTCGGGCCCCAGCGTGGTTTGGAGAAATCCTCCTGTTTAAAATCCTCTTTTATCACATCAGAGTTACAGTTTGGATCATCTTCTGGCATGGAATTTTCAAAAATTTGCTTTTCGGTTTTTACGGGAGGTAATAAACAGGAAGACATAGTACCATTCATAATTGCGGCACCAGCTGAGAGCTGAACCCTTTTAGGTGTTGACTGCTGAAACTGCTGAAAGGAACAAAGTAAACAAAAAAAAAGAACAGACGAATTTCGATGCCGATAACGATTAATTAACCAAAACGTAACGTCTTTTTCAGTTTCGTATTCGAATGCTAGATGAAAAACTTTTCGAAAGAAAACTTATAAATATCAACAAACGAAAAATTAATTGCTTACAAAACAGTCGATATGAAATTGGTGATTAAGTTTGTATTTTATAGTTCAGTCGTTGGGTTTCCAACATCAGTTTTTTTGAAATGCCAAATTTTTTAACTACTATGCTTAAAATTAAAATTCAAAAGACCATAAAGATTCAAAGATAAAGGTGAAAAAAAAAAAAAAAAAAAAAACTCGTGGAGCGTTGAACTTATTTTTGAAGAAAAAAATCGCTGTGTAGACTAGTTATTTTTTGGCAACACTATGTTCGTAAACAATAAACAGCATGGAGGAAAATGAAAGAGCGTATTTCGTGAAATTTATGTCACATTATAAGTTATGACTTAGAAAAATAAAATGTTTAGCATTCATTTTTTTACATTATGGAAGACAAAATCCAAAGCTTGAATTCATCGCGAGCAGTAAGACAATTTTGTTAAATTAGCCACAAAAACCGATAGTTTGCAGTAACTGAAAGATTATTCAATTCATACTTCTGAATATGAAGCTATTAGTCCATGTGTTTTATCAATGTTTAATCAATCATTTATTAGTGCTTTTCAATTATGTTTCCGCTAAACTGACGGAGCATTACAACATGTTTTCAGTAATGCATTAGTAAAATTGCAATGTTTAAGAATTTTCGACAGCAGTTTATTTTGATTGCAAAGTAAAATTTTAGCTATATTGTGGAAGAGGTATTTTTAATGTTTTCCCTTTTCAGTAAGATAATTTTTGCAACATTAAGTATGTCCCTTTTTTATTTTCTTTATTTCTTATCTTTTTTTCCCTTCTCTCTTCTTTGTCTTATACTTTTTTAGTGTATGTGTGTGTGCTCTGCTGTGTAATAAGAAGTAGAAACCCCGAAACTGGACTTCAGTATGCCACATTATGTCTAGTCAAGCATTTTCATTCCAAAGATGAAACAATATTTTGTGGATAAAATACAAAATGCGCGAAATAATAGCAGCTACTTCAAGCAAATGTGCAATAACTGCAAAACCTTAAAATTTTTATGCATGTAACTCAAAACATCAGTCTATAACTGCTACGCATGCAGTCAAGCGTTTTTAATTCGATCACGCGAAAAACAATCCTGCTGCAGCCCTATCAGCCCACCCCCTGAGTACGCTACTGGTTGTGGTAGAAACCAACCGGAGTGCAGAAGTATTACTATAAGTTTAATTTATTGCCAAAATATAGGGACATTTTTAAAATCTATGATATTGATACTGTTTCCAAATCAGTTTTATGCAGCTTACCGATGTGGTATATCTGATGAAATACAATTTTTTCTTCTGAATTTTACCAAGTGCGGCTTATCTCCCCGAAAATATGGTACATTTCTGATCCCCACCTTACGGTTGGTAGTGTAATGTTCCTCGGATAATATAAATTCAGGTTAAGACAAAATTATTTTAAATGTCTTTTTGAGTTTGTTTTTACCTGTTTTGATTGTATTTTATTTTGCAAAGCATTTGAATTTACAATAAAAAATTAACGATTGCGTACCCAAATCATAAAAATAACTTGAAGACAGTTAAAAAGTTGAACAAAAGCATACTCCTAATCCATTATGAAATTTCTTTTAAAATAGTGTGAAACTGTGGTTAATATATTCAACAAATTTTCATGAATAAAATTAGGCATTAGTTAACTCATTGATTAAAAGAAAATAAGATAGAAACGGACTAAAGCTTAGGCTTCACTAAGAATATCTAATTGCTAGCCTCCATATTATCTGACTTTAAAAAGTGTTATTAAAAAACTTTTAATAAAATGTTATGGTAATTGTTTTTTTGAAAAACTTCAATCCATTAACCTAGAGTAATAATTTCATACAATATGCAATGTCAATTATTTTATGCAATAAATAATATACATAATATAATGCATGAAATGTTGAGTTCCAATTTGGCGATATTTCATTTCTTGCAAATTTTATAATCTTTTCGGAATTGAGAGGGGAAAAAAATGTGTTAAAATTTTGAGGAATTTTCTGTTTCCAATAAATATTTTGCCGGATCATAGTTTCTCTTATTAAATTTGATTTAATCGCATGTAGCTTGGTGGCAAATGCTTAATAGGTGTTGTCAGTGGCGTAGCTAGGGGTTGGCAGGAGGGTCATTCCATGTCAAATCAACACAATTTTGGAAGAGTTTCAGAATTGATGTCTCAGATTTTCATGATTTTTGGTATGCAGCATTATATCATAGACATATGAAAAAATACCAAATTTCAGTTACATAGCACAATTATTTTTTAAGTTATAAATTTTTTAAATTTTAAATTTCTTTGAAAAAACACGATACTTAACCACATTAAAATGCCTATAGGCTCGCAACCAGTGGTGATATTAACCTGGGACTGGTCTCATTTTAAAGCTGTTGAATAGGGCTTTATTATGATATGCTACAACATAGGGGTTAAATTTTTAAAAAAATTTAAATTTTAAAATTAAATTTTAAATTTTAAATTTTTCAAAAAGTGGCAATTTTAAAAATTCCAAAAAATTACCAAAAATTGTTTGTGATGTCTTGATACATATTGCAAAATTCTATGATGGGATCTCAATGGGATCAGGAGATACAGGGCTTCAGAGATACACATGTTTTGTCAATAATATACCATATTAGTAAAATTTTATTGTTTTTGAACTAATTTTCCTATGCAATGTGCAGGATCCTATTATATTAATAAAACGCAGTGATTACTTCATTTTACCATGTTTGCAAACCTCTCATTTGCCTACATGTAGAGGGAAACCCCCTTTTACTCAGATAAAAAGGGAATTTCCCTTGGGGGAAACCCCTTTAACTAGGTGAAAGCTGATTGGAATACAAGTAAGGGAAATTCCCTTTAACTGTAAGAAAAGGGAGATTTCCCTCCGTGGGGGGATTCCCCTTTTCACAAGTATAAGCTGATTGGTCAAGCAGACAAGATCACTCATTTACAGCTAGTTTAGCATCACAGTTGCTTGTAGGAAGTTCATTTGATGTTTCATGTGATGTTGTATCAAGAAGATAACTTATTTCTTGGCCCCTGCACGTTTCCTTGCTGATTTCTCCCTATTTATCACTTTCATGATGGATACCACTAACAAGATAGTAAAAATGGATTGCTTTAACCCTTTTAATAAGCCAAATCACTCCCATGCAAGAAAAAGACTGAGACGTGTTACTTCATGGATGTGTGACTTGATTCCAGGAACATCCGAGTTATCCGTGGTCTGTGATAGTTGTAGGAAGCAGCTGACAAAGTTGAAAAATGAAAAAGATGGGGAAACTTCCCCTGGAACTAGCAAGGTACCTGAAGAAAGTCAGTCTGATACTGAAATTGAAGAATCACCTATAGATATACCATTTTCAAATGAATCTGAAGCTCTGAGTTCCCTTAACAGCTCTCTTTTAGAGATGGGAGAGTCGCCTGTAGACAAAAAGAGGATGCAATCAAAAATTTACTCTACTGAAAAGGCCAACCGAATCAATGTGGCTGTCAAGAGAAAACTGCTAGTGAATGCATCGAGCGATGAAGAGAATGATGATTCACAAGACGAGTTCTTTACACATGTGAAAAAACTGTACAACAGCTTCACTAGTAGGAAGAAGAAGCTTCAACTGCTGACTCTTATGCCTGACAGCTGGAGTGTGAGGAAAGTAATGCGGGAATTTTCAGCCCCTAACTATTTAGTTCGACAAGCCAAGACATTGTTGAAAGAAAAGGGCGCCTTGTCTGGTCCTGATATGAAACCAGGAAAAAGTTTATCAAAGCATACCGTTGATATTGTGAAAGGATTTTATACAAGTGACGAAATAAGCCGAGCAATGCCGGGGATTAAGGACTTTATATCAGTGAAAGACCACAGCACAGGTATTAAAGAACATGTTGCAAAAAGGTTGATGCTTAATAATTTAAAAGAAGCCTATGAAGTTTTCAAAGAAAAATTCCCAGCTGTAAAAGTAGGATTTTCTAAATTTGCAGAGCTGAAACCCAAAAATTGTGTGCTAGCAGGCCAGAGTGGAACACACTCAGTCTGTGTGTGCACTACTCATCAGAATGTGAAGCTTATGTTTGAAAATGGAAGAATGAGCTCAATGACAGATGGAAAAATAAAAACATACAAGGACTGCCTGCAAATGATGGTTTGCAGCCCCCCACCATCAACTGACTGCTTCTTTTCAACTTGTGTGTCATGTCCGGGTACCAGAGGGATTAGAGAACTTTTGGAAAAAGCATATGAAGACAATGCAATTGAGACTATCACATACAGACAGTGGATCTCTGTGGATCGATGTAACTTAGAAATTATCCAAAAACCGGTTAGTGAATTTATTGATGTATTTTGTAATAAACTTCCTATCTTACTTCGTCATCACTTTATAGCAAAAGAACAAAGTGCATTTTTGAGACACACAAAGGAAAATCTTCTGGAATGTGAAGTAGCTGTTATTTGTGACTTTTCTGAGAATTATTCTATTATTATACAAGACGAGGCACAATCATATCATTGGTCGAATACTCAGGCAACCATTCACCCTTTTGTGGTATATTTTAAAGAGAAGGAAGTTGAGCATTTAAATTTCGTAATAATATCAGACTGCCTCAACCACAACACTACAGCTGTCTACCTGTTCCAGAAAAAATTGATGGAATACTTGAAGTGCAAATTTCAAAGACCTGTCAAAAAATTCTTTTATTTCTCTGATGGCTCTGCAGCCCAATACAAAAATAAAAAAAATTTTATTAACTTGTGTAATTACAAGCAAGATTTTGGAGCTGAGGCTGAATGGCACTTTTCAGCTACAGCACATGGCAAAGGTCCATGCGATGGGCTCGGGGCCACAGTAAAAAGACTAGCCGCCAGAGCAAGCCTACAAAGACCGTATCAGGATCAAATCACGAATGCAAGGCAATTATTTGAATGGTCACATAAGAACATAGCTAACATCGACTTTGTATTTGTGACCATTGAAGAATACATTAAAACTGAAGAACAACTGGCTAACCGGTACGATACAGCTCTAACTATATCAGGAACCCAAAAATTTCATGCCTTTATACCTCTCAGATGTGGAACCAAAGTAAATGCAAAGTTATTTTCTTCTGCAGATGTTTCAAGCATATTTCCTGTTTTGAAGGACGTTCAGCAGACATCATTTTCAGACATTAGTGGGTATATAACATCTATCTATAATGAGACTTGGTGGTTGAGTTATGTTCTGGATAAAGATGAAGACAGCAGTCAAGTGCAAGTTACATTCCTCCATCCTTCAGGTCCGTCATCCTCATTTATATATCCCACACCACCTGACACACTGTGGATCCCATTTTCAGATGTAATGTGCAAAGTGAACCCCACCACTCAGACTGGCCGAACATACAGTTTACCAGACAGTGAACTAAACAAATGTGTGGGTATCTTCCAACAATTGAAGTCTTCATAAATTAATTTGTTAATAATTAACTCATAAAATAAGGCTGAGAATGGTAAGTGTCTATGTGATATTCCTCTATTTAAAAAATTAAAAGTAATAGCCACTGCTTGTTTTATTGATATGTGTTGTTTGTTTCATTCAATAAACTGTACAAAATTTCCTCTGTTGATACTAATTCTGGTATTTTTCACAAAACGTGTATTTCTGAAGCCCTGTATCTCCTGATCCCATTGAGATCCCATCATAGAATTTTGCAATATGTATTAAGACATCACAAACAATTTTTGGTAATTTTTTGGAATTTTTAAAATTGCCACTTTTTGAAAAATTTAAAATTTAAAATTTAATTTTAAAATTTAAATTTTTTTAAAAATTTAACCCCTATGTTGTAGCATATCATAATAAAGCCCTATTCAACAGCTTTAAAATGAGACCAGTCCCAGGTTAATATCACCACTGGTTGCGAGCCTATAGGCATTTTAATGTGTTAAAGTATGGTGTTTTTTCAAAGAAATTTAAAATTTAAAAAATTTATAACTTCAAAAATAATTGGGCTATGTAACTGAAATTTGGTATTTTTTCATATGTCTATGATATAATGCTGCATACCAAAAATCATGAAAATCTGAGACATCAAGTCTGAATCAGTGTGTTGATTTCACATGGAATGACCCAGGAGTGGCTCTTGCCACGGGCGCAGCAACCAGGGGGGCGGCATTTTGACCAATTAAAATTTTTTTTAAGTCAAGTCCAAACCGACTAAATAATTAAAATTACATAGATACCCCGAGCAGCGTTTAACTGTGCCCCCATGCTACAACACAAACCATACAAAATGTGCGACTTTTCTTTGGTAGATTTCGGTTGGATGCATTGATGTTAGCTTAAATCTATCTGGAAGGATAGAATTTAGTTACATAGGCATAGGAGTCTGCATAATAGGCTAATCTGAAATCGGCCGGTCTTATCCGCTTAAAAGAGATAGAAACAAACCTTTTCTCTCCACTTCTTCCAGCCGTTTTTTTTTTTTTTTCGATATCACTTCAACTACTTATCAATTACATGCTATACTTCGGAAATAACGTTCTGCGATTTTAAAAATCGGCAAGCTTTCGTTGAAAACATTTCAGATACAGATTTTTGGAATGCAATTTTATGATGGCCTCTGTAGGTAACATTTTTTTCTGTGGCGAAAACTAGTGAGAGAATAATATGTATTTCTCAAAAACGGGAGGGGGCGGTTTCTTACAAATGACTATTGCAAATTTCGCGATTTTAAAAATTTGTACCAAGAGCCTACGTTTAATAAAAATTCTGAAAATGAGTAACACACGTACAGCTGCTCACGATTTTGAACGAGTAACGTTTTCAAACGCTATTTGTGCTTCGATGACTCAGTATAGAAGTTTAAAGGTTAACAAAAATTGAAAAATATTTTTCTTTTGTGAGTTTCGATTTCGTATTTTGGAAAGTTTTCTATTTTATATGTACTTTAATGAAATGCTCTCACTTCTAAACTATATATTGTTCTTTATACTCATTATAAATGAGGGGGCTATAATCAGGTTTTTTTTATACAGTATATTCAGGGTAAAAGAGTAATTTCACTTCTGGAAAAAAAGGGGAGGGGGTATAATCAATAGGGGTCATTCCACGTCAAGTGATCCAAAATCTAAGAAAAATTTTACCTTACATTTTTGTATTTCTTTCACATTTGGCTCATCAATTGTACCCCTTGAGGTAATCAAAAGCCTCAATTTTTGGATTTTTATCCCTATTATTTTTTTATTTATGAGACTTTGAACTTTGGAAAAACCCTCGTTTTTCCATGGATAAGGGTACATAAAAGGGACCATAACTCGGCACCAAATATAGATAGAACGATTTGGTAAATGGCATTTTAAAGTACGTTAGTTGCCGCTTAATCGGATATGCAACATGACTAATTTGATAAAAATTTTCTTTTTCAAAAAATGAAATTTAAATTTCAAATTTAAATTTCTCAAAAAACATATAATGAATTTTTTTGAAAAAATTCTCAAAAATTCTTGTGTATTTTATCTATGTTTGTACAAATTTTTAGATTGGGATCTCAATGGGATCATATTTTTTTGAATTTTTGAATAAAACTGTATAGGAAAAAAATGATATTTTTTAGATTCTATTTATTTAAATACTAAGTTATCTTGCTCGTGATGGTCTAAAAAGTAGTAAACAAACATGAATATGTTTAAAGTGAGCTGGCATGAGCTTAAAGATTTGTCAGGTTCACCCCCCTACCCCTTTCTTCCTCGCACAACCACTCTTTTTTAATTCAAAACTGTTCAAAATGTTTAAAAAAAAACAAAAACTCTTTGATACAAAATGAATAGTAAACTTATTTAAAGTGGCGAAATGGGTTTCCTTATAACTAGACGAAGTATCCCCTCCCCACCCAAATATACCATTCACACTATACTAATATGACATCTAACCTGGGGATTGAGTTGAGGATTATTTTCACCCTAGGTATATATATTGTTTTTCAGACGAAGTGTTTCTTTTCGATCCGAACTTCAAAGTGTACTTCCATTCAATATCTGAAATTTAACCTTATGATTCATTACATCTTCTACCCCAGCACCAATCTTTAATTTTGAAGGGAGGAAATAAATGGGTCGCCCAATCATAGCAAACAGCAAAATAGCACTGTTTCGCCTTATTCTCATCGTTTTTTCTATTCTTTTCGCACAAAACTGAAAATAAATCAAAATATCAGATCATATGTCTGTGTCCCCATAACTATCTTTCCACATTATCTAGTGTTCAGCTGTTATTTAATTTTTTTAATCGTTTGTGTTCTTTTTCATTTTGTTGTAAAGGAAAGTAATGCAGCAAGATATATCTATATATATATATTAAACAAACACTGCTTTTTTGAGCACAACCTCACATGTTGTTTAACTTCTTTACAGATTGCTCCGCCCCCTTACCCTACCTTTCCACTCCAAACTTTTATTTTTTTTATCATCCCGCCTAGCCCCATTTCAAAGCCTTAGTCTCTACTGATGTCTGGTAGTGTTTCAGTTTGTTCTGTTTGTTACTCTTTCCTAATGAGCTTTGTCCAATAAGAGAAAGGAAAGGCAGTGATGGGGACTGACATATAACGTGACTTTAATTTCTTTTCAGTTTTGTGTAAAAATAATGGGAAAACATTATGAGAACAAGGGGAAACAGTGCTATTTTGGTGTTTGATATGATCTTGGGGCGACCCATTTATTCCCTCCCTTCAAAATTGAAGATTGGTGCTGGGGGAGGGGATGAAATGAACCATAAGTTTAAATTCAGATTTTAAATGGAAATACACTTTGTGAAGTTCGGATTGAAAACGAAACACTTCGTCTGAAAAACAATATATACCTAGGAGGAAAATAATCCTCAAATCAATCCCCAGGTGAGACGTCATATTAGTATAGCGTTAATGGTTTATTTGGGTGGGGGAAGGATTGTACTTTGCCTTGTTATAAGGAAGCCCATTTATCAACTTTAAACAAGTTTACTGTGCATTTTGTATCAAAGAAACTTTTTTTTTAGCATTTTAAACAGTTTGGGGGGAAAATGGTTGGGTCAGGAAGGAAGGGAGGGGGAGCTGACCAATCTACAAGTTAATGCTAGCTCACTTACCTAGAGTAAAAATAATAGTCAATTCAATCCCAAGGTTAGACGTCATAATAGTACAGCGTTAATGGTATAGTTGGGTGCAGGAGGGGGAAACTTCGTCTAGTTATAAGGAAACTCATTTACCAACTTTAAAAAAGTTTACTATTCATTTTGTAGCAAAGAGTTTTTTTTTTAAACATTTTGAAGAGTTTGGAATTAAAAAAGAGTGGTTGTGCGGGGGAGGAAGGGGGAGGGGGGTGAACCTGACAAATCTATAAGCTCATGCTAACTCACTTTAAACATATTCATGTTTGTTCACTACTTTTTAGACCATCACAAGCAAGAGAACTTAGTATTTAAATAAATAGAATCTAAAAAATATCATTTTTTTCCTATACAGTTTTATTCAAAAATTCAAAAAAATATGATCCCATTGAGATCCCAATCTAAAAATTTGTACAAACATAGATGAAATACACAAGAATTTTTGAGAATTTTTTCAAAAAAATTCATTATATGTTTTTCGAGAAATTTAAATTTGAAATTTAAATTTCATTTTTTGAAAAAGAAATTTTTTATCAAATTAGTCATGTTGCATATCAGATTAAGCGGCAACTAACGTACTTTAAAATGCCATTTACCAAATCGTTCTATCTATATTTGGTGCCGAGTTATGGTCCCTTTTATGTACCCTTATCCATGGAAAAACGAGGGTTTTTCCAAAGTTCAAAGTCTCATAAATGAAAAAATAATAGAGATAAAAATCCAAAAATTGAGACTTTTGATTACCTCAAGGGGTACAATTGATGAGCCAAATGTGAAAGAAATACAAAAATGTAAGGTAAAAAACGTTGGATCACTTGACATGGAATGACCCATAGGGGGGTTACTTTCAGGATTTTATGGTAAATAAATAAATAAAAATAGCTATTGTTTCTCATGCATTACTGAACAAGGAAACGCCAAGTGAATGTTGAGGAAAGATGCGTGTACAACACTACGCTACTGCAGGGGGCGAGGCACTTTTTTTGAAGCGGTATACAAATATACGTGCTAATCAGTTTTTTTAATCATTCTCAGTTCGAGCACAGTCGTTGTGGTACCCGTCAATACCTTCCTTATTGTTAGCCCATGTTTGTATACGCTGTATTTAAAATTTAAAAAAAAGTGCCTCTCCTAACTCCCCTCATAGATAATATTAGTTTTAAATAATGGCGGGTTACTTGAACATTTTAAATACTAAGAATGAAAAGTATTTATTGATAAAAAATAGTTGGATGCGAACTTTTATTTTGCCTGTATGCAAGGAGTCGTATTTATTAAGATAATTTCAGATTAATTATGCTTTTTATATTTTCTTTGATTTCCTAATTACAATAGAATAAATGCTTTGATTTTTATTTAAAATGTACAAATTATGTTTATTTCATACATTCTTCTAGTGTTTTAAAGCAAATTCTATTTAAAATGAAAGCTGTTATGTGGAAAAAAAAACACACTTGTTCAATAACGAATTGCAAGAAATTTTTTTTGAATTTATGTGAGATGGGGAAAGGTAGGAACGCCCCAAACTAAAATTGTTAGAAAAACAAAAATCTCAAATTGAAAAAAAGTCGTAAAAAATAAAACTTGAATTTTACCCAATTTATTATGCACACATAAACACTGAGTATCGTTAAAAATGCTGAAAGAAAAAAGAGAAAAAAAAAGTTGCAACATTATCTGCAAATTTTTCGAATAAATAATTCAAAATTTTTGGAGAAAGAACATTTCGGGAGGTCATAATGACCTCCCATTAGAGCGACCTCTAGGGGGGTAGGGGTGCCCATCCCCCCAAGCTCAATGGCTCAAATCCCCCCCCCAAATGTTCACAACCTTTTTGTGCTTTTTATTTTTACCTCTTTTTTATTTTATTTATTTTTTTACATATATTTTTTTATTATTATTATTTTTTTATATAATTTTTTTAGAGTACTAATTATGCACAGAATAGAACCGTTTTTCTCTTCCAGACATTCTAAGCACACACACATACAAAATAAATAAACACATAAATAATAATAAAGAAATATAAGGAAGAATTTAAATTAAAAAAAATATTGAATAATTTTTATTTTAAAAAAATCAGTAAATAATTTAAATTAAAAAATACATTAAAAATTAATTTAGATAAATAAATAAATAAATTAGATGGGCGCAACTTACGCCATAATCCCCCGCCTTGTGGGCACTAGGGTGGGCCGAAAAAATTTTTTTTGGAAATCTGTTTTTGGGTAGTGTGGAAAAGTTGCTATATAGGCCTGTTATTACTCTCAAAAAATTTCGCTTAATTTGTTTAAAATTTAGCCGGCGCTCATTGGCCTAGAAAAATGGAAAAAAAGAGCAAAAATGTACTTTTTTTCAAAAAAAAAAAATTTTTAGAAAATAAATACGTTTGAAACTATTTCTAGCAAACAGTAGAGATATCAGTCAGAGAATCAGGTGTAACCCTCAAAAATTTTATACATTTCCTAGAATATTTAGCTGCACCCTTTTAAGACTAAAAAACGGAGAAAAAAGGTTTTTTTTTTTTTCTTTGTAATAATATTTTTAAAAGTAGTATAAATACTAATACAGAAATGTTACGTAATGCGCTACTTAGAATATACATTGAAAATTTAATCAATTTTAAGCGACTTTTATTCGCAATTTTTAAAAAATGCACACACTCAAAGAAAAATTGTTACACAAATGCTAAATCTTTAATCATTTTTTTTTCTATTTTTTCCCCTGTATTATGAACGTCGAGCAATTGCTTTTGTTGTTTCCAAGACCATTTTACTACTGTTTTAGACATATTCAACAAATATAGACCTTCAGTATTAAAAATTGTAAATTTTCCGAAGTCCTAAACTGATAAAATAGATCGCAAATAGTCTTCCTTTTCTCAACCCTTTTCATTCTGACCTTAACGACAAACCTTTTGCTCCCTCCTAACAAGAGGGGATAAGACGAAACCCCCGACAGGAAATGCTGTAATTCTACACCTCCACAGCTGGGAATAGCAATTAAAGGGGTCGTCTTTGCGTCCAGTGTCCATCTCCGGGAAAGAAAAGTCTCTCTGCTATTTGTGCTTCAGTCAGAACGAAACACTGGCACTGTGTTGTCGAGAGCAGAATCGTGTGCTAAAGAAAATTTTTGAATTTCGTTGAATTATAATATCAGTTAGTTTTGTGAACCGAAACGACTGTCATGGAGAAACGCACTAAGAAAAAAGTAACGAGAGCAAGCACAAGTGGTCTACTATTTGGGCCCGTGAAAGACTTATCTCCTTCCAGTGCTATACTTCTTCCAACATATGAGGACATAAGATGTTATCAGAGCACTAGATTGCAAATAAAGGGAGAAGGAAGTAAAGTACCATCTTCTGCAAGTGTTGTCGCTGTAGTTGCAAAGAAAGTTATGAATATTTGGGAGCGTGCTTCCCTTCCCGTTGTTTCAGTAAAGAGATTGACATGATTTTATCTTATTATTCTAAATATAATAAGATTACTAAAAATGCTAATAGAAAGACGAAATTATTGCAATCAAAGCTGGACAAATTTGAAGCAGAGGCAGCAACTTTATGCGACATTTCTGTACCTCAGAACCAGACTAACTTAAGTCCATTTTCGTTATTTTTCGGTAGAGGGGAAAAACGATTGTCGAATACATCGTTTTTCCCCTCTACTGAAAAAGGACGAAAATGGACTTACGTTAGTCTGGTTCTGAGGTACGGATTTGTGCTTGTAAATGCGCGGATCTATATTATGTAGTTGCAGAAAAAAAACAAAAGTCCCCGATAGAGAAAAACAATTTCTGATTAATCAGAGAACAGCAAGAAAAATGGCTATTGGAAATGTGGACAAGGTAACAACCCAGAAACTACGAAAAAAAGAAGAAAAATGTCACAAAATCGATACATCAGTTGTTTTAGATAAGCCAGACATTTCAATACCCAGCACAAATGGATTGAGGGTTAATGAGAGTACTACTACCTTGAATGAACCTGAAACTGAGCTTGAATCAGGAGAAAGTACAGAAAATACAGATGAAGAATTTAAATGGACTTATCCGCTTTCCAGTACACAGAAGCGAACTGATGACACTGATGAGCCATCAGCATCGACAAGTCAAATGAGACTTTCTATGTCTCATACAGCCTTAGCTGCAGATCTAGCTGGCGCGTCAAATAGAACAGTGGCCAAAATTACTACAGCAGTTCTCGCTGATTTCGACTTAGTTTCGCCAAAGCAACAAACATATATGCACAAGGGACCATATTCCTATTCTGGACCCATAGGTCAGCTTCTAAAGGATTGTGAAAAAAATAAAGTGGTCAAATTCGATAAAACTGACTGCAATATTTTGTCTTTAGATATGAAAGACATAAAATTTTAAGTACTGAGCAACAGTATTTATACAGAATATGTCTAACAGTTAAAGATGGCAGTTGCCCTTCTAGCGTGGCTGGCAGTAGCCCAGGAAAACTCAGTCTCGCACGATGGCTGACCACTGCAAATCGTTTGCTACGTTTGTACATAAACGCGCCAAATCTATCAGAAAATTTTAAACTGTTGGTCAAGTACGTGGTGTTAATTTATACCCCAATGTGGTTCGAAATAAGATTGAAACCGAACTGCCAGTATGGTGCTCAGCGTTTCTGGGAAAATGATTTCCCTTACAAGGCTGTTTCCAGAGAACGTTCAGCAAATAATCTTCAAAGTTCCCTCCAACAATGCGTATTTTGCTCATCCTGAACATCTGTTGTTAACAATGTTGTTTGACCCTAGAAAACACATTCGGGAACTAACAGTTAGGAGCATTCTCCACACTAGAAGTAAAAAGCCTAAAAACTCGGATGACGTACGATTTTTCAAGCTTCCTAAACTTAATTTTGAAGCCCTTGATTATGTTGATTTAGTTAATTGGGAAAACTGTCCTATAACAGGGGAGCCACCCTTTACGATGCGTCTAAATGAACAAGACTTGAAAGAAATGTGTAAGAAAAGCCCACAGACTTAACTTTCAAGAAATTTTCCTGTCACACACAGGCAGTGGAACGTTGTGTGAAACTGATAACTGAAGTTGCAACAAAAGTTTGTGGTGAAACTGCTCGAAATAGATATATTCGGGCCAAACTTCACGCGAGGAAAGAACTTCCATCGTTTGAAAACAAAGGACAATATTATTTAAAAAAAATAATATTCATTATACTTGTATTATGAATCAAATTTCTATATTTCTTTTTCAAAATATGTTATTCTAGAAAATGTGTGATAGTATTACATGATAATCAGGTGCTTATTATTATTAATGGTGCTCTTTAATGAATTGATTTTTAATGAATGATTAATTAATTTTTGAGGAATTAAATAATGAATGAGAGTATGAATTTTTAAAGAATTAATTAATGAGTGACACTATGAATTAAAAGAATTATTTTCAGATTAGTTTTTAAAGAAATCCAATATTTTTTTCATTTTTTTCCAATTTTTGATGTCAGAAATGTGTTGTTAAATGTACAGTAAAATCAATGAAATATTTTATGGGCTAAAACTGGTTCATTACTTAGCATTTTTGTTGCATTCCAGCAAACTATTTTAAATTTATTTTTAAAATAAAATTTTTACAAAAATTCTTTTTTTTTTTCTCTTTTTTCGGTTTTTCATTGTCAATGAGCGCCGGCTAGATATTTTTTAATATTCAAGAAATTTCTTAAGAGTGCTAATTAGCTCACTAGGCAACTTTTGCGCGCTACCCAAAAATTGATTTCGAAAAAAAAATTTTTTTCGGCCTATTTCGGCCCGCCCTAGTGGGCACCCCTTGTGGGGGTGGCTAAATTTTTCAAGTTCGCCAGGGGCTCTGGGCTCCCTAGCTACGCTACTGGGTGTTGCAGAAAAAAAAAATATTTTTTGCTTATATAGTTCTTAGATTTAATTACAGCGGTTATTTTTTTGTTCCATCTGCCCAGAATTCAAGACATCTTAAGAATTTTAATAAAACATTTAATTAAACTATTAAAAATTATATATTCTTTAAAAGAAATTCTTCCCCTAAAAAAGAAAGAAAGAAAAGAGTTATTTTACTGAACATTTAAAATTCTTTTTTCTTTTGATTGTTCTTAGCAAATATGATACACATACACTTATGTGAAGCTGCTGCTGCTATTTGACAAATAAGTATAAAAATTCAAATTAAAGGAATGAAAAATACAAAACACATTAAATGTTTAATAATTAATATTCAGACTTTATATTACAGTCACACGTTGCTAGTGCAAAATTGGTTTTAGTGAAATATCTCTTACATGAAATATTTGTTTAGTCTCATAAATTGAAAATCACTTAAAATAATTTATCAGACAAAATGAAACCCAGTTAACATGAAATAATCATGGTCCCATGAATTTCTCGTTAATAAGCTCAAATGTGCATTACTGATTCCATTATTGTGAATGTTCTTTCAAGGTTTATTTTTCATTGTTAATTATTTTGTGTATTTACTTTTTGCAGCAAAATCAATCTTTCCTGAAAAAGTACTCAACTGCTCCTAAAGTTTCGAAAAATAAATTGACTCGTGAATTTGTGAAGGAGAAGTGGAATGTTTGTTCTTCTGTATTCGATGCTACTGAAAGAACAGAAAAAACAGCATATGAAGGTAATGTTACACTTAACAATGCTTTGCTATTACTATTGATTCCCATCTTATATTTCCTCTATCAAATTTTCATTCATGATATCTTTATAGTAAGCACAGATTTAAGGGAAGGACGCTTTGTGTGATCGCCAGCTACTAATGAGCAACAGTTTTGAAAAACAAACATATTAACTGAGTAAAGCATAAACATCCTTTGTTTCATAAAAGATAAATTCTGTATTTTTCTCCCAAAGAACAGAGACCGCACTAAGGATTTTAAGTTGTTAGCCAGTAAATTAAAAAAATTTCAAAAGTCTTAGCCAAACTTCGAGAGTTTTAGTCAAAGACTTTTAATTATTTGTTTTTTTAATGTAATACATGTATTGTTTCCCCAAGTGGAAATTTCTGACAATTTTCCATTCGCCAATACTTAAGCCAAATCAGAATTTTTTTTCGTCCAATTTTCTATTCAGGGGTCTGTCCAGGATTTTTCACAGGGTCCGTTTTTTGTGAAAAACTAAATAATTTTGTGAAAAATCAAATAATTTTGTGAAAATCAAACAATTTTGAAAAAAAAAAAAAAAAAAAAATTGCAAAAAAAAAAATTTTTTTTAATTAAAAAAAATAAAAACCAATTTCATTTATTTTCCTCGAAAAAAAGCACATTAAATATCAAAAATGCGAAAAGTCCGATTCCTGTAGTGGATGCAAAGAGATTGCAGTTTTCAAAGTGATCATTCAAGTGACATCAAAAGCATAAAAACGGAACATAAAATAATTTTTTTTGGTGAATTTTCTTCACAATTGCATTTCAAAGGTCTATAGTAAACGTATTATTAATGTCTGTTTCCACAATTAATGCAAAACTAAAATGGAGCGATCGTTTAACATTTAGACTAATAAAAGAACAGTTAATTTTGCTTTAAAAATTTTAAAATAATGATCTGAGCAAAAAATAACGCGAATTTTCATTTATTTGCCTCCTAATAAAGAGTAATTAGCTTGAAAAGTAAGTAAAATTCGATTTTCATATCGGATGCAGAGATCGCTTTTTTCAAAATGAAAGCATCATAAATATAAAAACGATGTTTAATAATTTATTAAAGTCAAAAATTTTAGAGCTGCATTTCATCAGGTTTATATGATGAATGTCATTAATAATCACCGACATATTCGCCAAAAATTCGGAGGAAAAAATACGGTAGGGAAACAATATTAGAAGACGCAAAAATACAATAATTCCTGAATATAACTAAAACACCACCCTTGTAAGCATTAAAAAATAAATAAATAAATGAAATGAAAAAAAAAACAGATAATTTTCTGCCAAAATAAGGTCAAAACATCGCACCAAAGACGTCAGATGGAGATAATTTTAATTTTAAATAGTAGCTGATCGCTCTACCCAGAAGCAATCCCATTTTTTCTCCAACCCTAGCTATCTGTTTGCAGTTCTAAGTTCATTCCGCTGATAATTGCTATTATTATTATTTTCTTTATGTTTAAGTTCATAGCAGGGAGAAAAATCCTTACTCTGCACTTCCAGAGAAATCTATAACAGCAACATCACAGCAAGCCACTTTGATTTGCATATGATAAAACAAACAAGCAGAACCATTAAAGCAAAACTACCTTTTTTAAGTTGTTAATTTCTTTAAAAGAAACCAACAAAAAGTGCTACATTTTACACTAAAGATTTTTTGCTTGCCCGAGCATCGCAGGACCAGGCAAGAAGTGCCGACTTTTTTTTTTCGCAAAGTTGGCGGATAAACGATTCCCTTCTTTAACTTGAGAAAAGGCCCAAAAGTTATGGGCTTTTACACAGAAATATGCTATGCATTATTTTGATTTCAGATTTGCTTTTTGAATGAATCATGTGTGAAATGTACGTTTGTTTGATTAGCATTTTGTGAAGGGTCCGTTTTGCTTGATCGTATTTTTGTGAAGGGTCCGTTAACGGACCCGAATTTCCTCTGGCCAGACCCCTGCTATTTTATCACATTTGGTTAGGTGGCGAATGCTTAGCGTGGTCCCGGAAAGAATTGTACGTATTCTTATATTATACATAATATATTATGTGTATTATAAATATTACTTATCATTAAAAAGTTTCTTACTGTTGAGTTAAAAAAACAAATGTTTTGCGAAAAAAACAGCCAAATTTAAAAGTGTTCTATAGTAAAGTTTAATAAAGAGAGAAAGTATTGTTTTAAATTTTAATTCAGTTTTAACACTCCATTGAAAGAATTTTTACCTACCAAAATTTTATGATTAGGCCATTAATAAATTATACAATAAAGTAAAGTATCAAAAGTCTGCATACACACACAAACTTAGGAGAAGTGGTTGTGCGTGTTAAAGGATTTTATGGTTTTCTTCAAAAGTAAACCATCATTTTAAAGATTTTTTTCTCGAGTATCAGTGAAAAATAAACAAACAGTTCACATTTAAGCTGTTATTCGAAAAAAAAAAAAAATTAAAAACTAAAAGTACTTCAGTTATGTTTCATCTGATTATTGGTTTTCTGTTGTAGCATATTTCTTTCAATTTGTTTATGTGTTTCATTGTAGCATTTATATATTCTATTCAAGTAGTGTAAAGTTTATAAATAACTTCAGTTGTTTTTCCTTTTTAGATTCTTTAATTGAACAGCTTGATGAATCTCCACTTAAACAAGAACACAATTCCTTGCAGAAAAACTTTAATAAACATAACAAACTGTTGAAAAGAAAACCGGTTTCTTTACTAGAAGGTTTTAATCCAGAATTTCCTTCCAATGACTCAAAACCTGAAAATATTACCTGCAAGAAAATTAAACTTTCTGTGTGCTCTGATCAATTTCATGTAGATGGGTCTAGAAATGCACAGAAGAAAGTGAAACCTTGTTTTATTTTTACTAAAAATATTAATGCACCATTTAAAGTTAAATCTGTTCCTGCTCAATCATCATATTCATTTACTGATTTGCATGACAATCTTCTGAAAAAGGAAAGCTCAAATGCACCACAAAAAGTTGGTGTGGAATGTTCCATTCAGTCCTTCCAAGCTGGTTGTTCTAAAACAGGCGAAAAGAAATTTAAACTTCCTAAAATAAATTCTAGTTTCTGTGCTTCAGATCTATCTTCTAATTCTTCATGTTCGAAGGAAGATGTAAGTGTTCAATCAAAATTCAATCCACTTTCAGCTGCCCTTAAAAGGGCGAAAATTGATGATACTTTTAAAGCTGCATCTAATTGGTCTCAAATATTTCCGCATAAAGATTCAAGCAAAAGGGCAAACCAGCTTGTTTTAGACTCCTTCAGTAACATTTCAAGAAATTTGCATTTCTGCCTCGAAAATAAGAATGAAGTTAAAAAATTAGCAAGAATAAATTGTTCCAGGGAAACTGTTCAACATCCCTTTGAAACTGCTATCAAATCCAATTTTTCCAGCATATCTGCTGAAAGTTTCTGCAATTCTGAGAATTTTGCAGAAAATATAGATATTCAACATTCAAGTTCACAATCACAGTCTGATTTCATTAATGACAGTGAACCTGATGAAGTTCAGTGTGTTGGAAAGGCATCTGATGCAGATGATGATAAAGATGTACATTCTGATCTGGTTCATGTATGTATAATATTAATTAGTATTTATATATTTTCATACTTTATTATTGATCTGTTAAGTACTGCATTAGTACAGAATTTTAAACTTATATTGATTGTTTTAATTTGCAGCTCTTAAATAGAAATACATGCATCAAATCCTCGACGAATCATTGGTGAAAAATAATGGCAGCCATGCCAACTCTCCTGCTTAAGAGTTGAATCTGGGGGAGGGGGGTGCTTTTTAAGGAATCAAATGAGTCATCAAATTTTATTTGTCAAGGGTACAATCAGAGGTCTTTTAAGTTGTGGCGTACGAATTGATGTGGTCCCCGGTCAGGAGAGCCGAGAAGGGAGGTTACTGGGACTTCCCAATAATTTCCGTATTCGGCACATTTTGCTGACAGTTCAGCAATTTGAAGGCGGTATAGCAACATTGAGATTTTTTGTTCTTTTTAGTTTTTTGAATTATTTTTTTAATGCTTTTTCTCACTAAATGTTATGCATGTACGACATGTGTGCATGCTTGTACTTTATCATTCGGTAAAATTGGCACTTCATTCGGCAAATTGATAATCTTTCCCTATTATGTTTTTAATCAGGGAATTGATTGAAGCGGCACTGGATGGTTAAATACAGTTACTTTATTTACAGAGTTACATGTTGTTGAGAACATCTCGCTGTACCGCGCACGCTGCGAAGTCGAAAACGAAACATGGAGTGCTGGAGTTGAGTTGAGTTGAATCAACAATAATCATAGAGTACATAACACATGGAGAATATAAATTTATACATAACATTCCCCCTCCCAAAAATTTTAGTTTGGGGCCACCCTGTCCCCGTTGGGGCCAGAACCAAGGACCTGGGTGATGCCAACTTAGTGCTTTGACCGCTGAACCAAAATGCCTTGTGCCTCAGCGGATAAAGTTTGGCTTATGTGCTCTCTGAGTACGTCACCGTACTCCCCTCCTAGTGATGGAGCGGGACGCCAAAGAGCCAGGCATTCTGACTGAAGTTTTGCATGTCGCTGCAGCTGTTGTTGCTGATGCTGGGAGAGTTACTGCTGACTGTAGCTGAGGGTTGCTGCCGCAGGGCAAGAGGCGCATCCATGGTTGGACGCACGTGAGTGATGCAGGAGAAGTGGATCTTGTGCTGAGTTGTGTTAATGGCGCCATCTGTTGAGTAGTCGGGTCACCACTTGTGGCGTCTGGATTGACATGGCCCCCCGTGGTGCCAGACCAGGAACCTTGGTGATACCAACCCAGTGCTTTGGCCACTGAATCAAAAAGCCTTGTGACTCGGCGGACAAAGTTCGGTTATGTTCTCTCTAAGTACGCTACAAAGTTATGCATTTAGATTAGTAGGGAAAGTTGAACCAGCATAATAACTATTAAAGCAAGGGAGGGAATCTGATTTTCACTACAACAAAAAATATTTAAAGTCTCCTTAAACAAATTTTGGCTTAAAAATATAATTGTTACAACATGTTTATATTTATATCTTCTGATAATTCTACATTTTGTGCCTAACTAACTTGAAAACAATCAAATTTGTACTAACCTCCATCTGGTTCTAAAGTACAACAATTTCTCTTTTTATTTCTCCTGCTTATCCACTATGTAAGGTTGGCAAGTCTGATAATGGAATTATATTTACTTCCTGATCAGTACTGTTGATGCCTTGAACTTAATCATCATTATTCCTAAAGTTACTGACTGCTCCTCGTCTTTTTCTATCTTGTTATTGAGTTGCCTTTTTTCCCTTTATTCTTTTTAATATTGTTAGTCATTATTATATCTGACAATTCAAATTTGTGAGAAGTATTTGCTGAATTGTATCACTTCTCATTTAGATAATTATTGCTCTCGTAACTTCATCACCAAAGACTGAGTTTAAAAAAGAAATACTTTTTTTCACTAATTTTGGATGATTTGTTGCTATCTACATTGCCTACATGGTTCTGCCATGCTGATTGAAATATTTCTTTTGTAGCAAATTTACTCTTTTTACTTTTTACTCATTGTTGTATTTGTATATATCGTTTCATATGTTAATCGTTATCGTTTTGTCATTTTATGTTTCTATGTTTGGCAACACTTTTGTATAGTTCCTGTTCTGTAAAAATGTAAGCAATAAACGATGTTTCAAGTATCTCACGAATACTCAATTCAATTATCCTGCAGCCATAATAATGTGGCGACGAGGTGAAAAGCGAAATTTTGTGAAGAAAAAAGTATGAATTCTAAAATAGTTGTCAAAGACAACGGTTAGGACTTTTTGCTTTCGCTTTTAAGCATCAAGTTTCTTCGAACTACGCACTTTCAAAATGGATGCCGAACAGTTCAAGCAATTTATGGCTGCTTTTCAAATGCAACAACAGATGCTTCTAGAAAAGTTGTTACCTTCTTCAACACCGGAAAAGACCGGATATTCAAACGCAAATGAAAGGTCAGAAAGTTCAATATTTTTACAATCTTTTGACTGTTTTGACTCTAAAAAAGAATCTTTCAAGTTCTATCAACAGCGTTTTGAAAATTTCTTAGACATGAAAAAACTGTCGCCAAATAAAGAGTTGTGCGCTAAAATTCTTCTAAATTCCATTGGCGCATCTAATTACAATATGTTGGCTGCGTTAGTTCCGCCAAAGATGCCAACCGAATTGACTTATGATGAACTCATGTCAGCATTTGAAGATCATCTTTGTCCTAAAAGGAATGTCCTTGTAGCTCAACATAAATTTTTGTCAACATATCAAACGGAAAATGAGTCAATCACTGATTATATTGCAACACTTCGACGAGATAGTATCGATTGCGAATTCATTTCTCCTTGCGAATGTGAAACTTCAATAGCCGATATTTTTCTTCGAGCACAATTTGTACAGGGTATTCGTGATATTTCAATTCGAGAGCAGATCCTACAGTCTGAAACCCTGACTTTTGATGAAATTGCAAAAAAGGCAATAGCGTTAGAAGCTTCAAAAATCAATTGTCAAGAACTTTCAAAGAAGTTGCTTATTACTAATGAGTCGAATGAAAATATAAAGAGAGTTTCAAGAAATCGAAACGACGGACGTGGCGATCGTAAACCGCGCCAATTCAACTCGCCAACTCCAGCCAAATCAACATTTCAACCAAGGTCAAGCGTCAACCGTTCAAATTTCCGAAACAAAATTGAATTCGAAAAGCTCGGGATTAAGAATTTATGCATACGTTGTGGCCGGAATCATCACCTTGCCAAGGAATGCAAATGTGATAGAAATAACCTTTTTTGTAGATCCTGTCAAAAATCCTGACATGTAAAAAAAGTGTGCATTAAAACTCTAATTCAAGAAAAGAATCAAAATCGATCTAAGTCCACGCATTGCATCGATGATGCAGAAGTTCTCGATCCTTATGCTGTGAATGAGATAGTTCAAATATTTCAAAGCGATGTTGAAAAGTACTTTGTTATGGTAAACATTGAAGGTCATGAAGTAAAATTTGAAGTCGATTCTGGTTCGGGGTTTTCTTTCATGCCTCGAAGTTATTTCTACAAACTCAACATTGCGAAAATCCTTCAAAATTCTGATGTAATTTTTCGATTATACACCGGAAATACTTTCAAACCAGATGGGAAGATTAAAGTAAATATTACTTATAACCGAATAACTTCTCAGGAAGAACTGTACGTCGTTCCAGAAGGATACAAAGCTATATTAGGCAGAAGTTGGATTCGCCGTCTTCAAATAAATCTACAACAAATTGATTGCCAGAATGAGCAGTATTCAAAACTTCCAACTACGTCGATCAATAACATTGAAGACATTATTTCTTCTTTTCCAAAAATTTTTGAGCAAAAGGTAGGCTGCATTCCAGGAGTAAAAGTTTCATTATATCTTCGAGAAAATAGTCAACCAGTTTTCCACAAGGAAAGAGATGTTCCCTACGCCCTTCGAGAAAAAGTTAACAAAGAATTGGACTCTTTGGAAGAACAAGGCATAATTTCAAAAATTGAGACAAGTGATTGGGGATCACCCCTAGTGATAATTCCAAAATCAGATGGTAACATTCGACTCTGCGTTGATTATAAGATTGGCGTAAATCCACGCCTTGTCAATGCGAATTACCCGATCAAGAGAATAGATGAAATCCTCAACAGCTTAAGAGATTATTCGAGTTATTTTTGTGTACTAGATTTATATAAAGCATATCTTCACGTTCAAGTAGATGATGCAAGCTCTATCGTTCAAACAATATCAACACACCGTGGTACATATCGAATGAACAGACTGTCTTTTGGTATCAAAACAGCTCCTAGTGAATTCAACAGGATAATAGACCAGATTCTCCAAGGCTTACCAAAAACCTTGTCGTACTTCGATGACATCATCGTACATGGAAAAACTAAAAATGAATGTCGAGAAAACCTAGAACTGTGTTTAAAGCGACTGGAGAGTTACGATCTTCATGTAAACAAGAATAAATGCTCCTTTTTCCAGAAAAAGATCGAATATTTAGGACACATAGTAGAGTTCAACAAAATTTCGAAAAGTCCTGAAAAGGCTAAAGCCATTTTGAATATGCCTCGACCATCGAACGTAGAAGAAGTAAGACGATTCTTAGGGATGGTAACATATTATTCCCGTTTCCTTCCAAACAATTCAACCACTACGTATCCTCTTCGGCAACTCCTTCGAAAGAACGCAAAATTTAAATGGACAGTTCAGTGCGAAGCCGCATTCATCAAATTAAAAAAGGAAATTGGCAGTGATCAAGTTCTAACTCCATACGATCCTACTCTACCAATTACACTTACATGTGATGCAAGTCCGGTAGGCGTTGCAGGAGTTATTGCACACGTCATAGAAGGCCAAGAAGTTCCAATCGCATTTGCTTCAAGATCTTTAACAGCATCAGAACAAAATTATTCACAGCTAGATCGGGAAGCACTTGCAATAATTTTTTCTGTAAGTCATTTTTTCAACTACTTATATGGGAGACACTTCAAATTAGCTACAGATAATAGACCATTAACCAGAATTTTCAACCCAACTACAAAACTACCTCCAATGACTTCAGGCCGACTTCTTCGATATGCAACATTTCTATCAGCATTCGATTTTGAAATTGCTTTCAAAAAAGGTAGTGAAAACGTTAATGCCGACTGCCTGTCCAGAGCTCCAATGGTTCAAAAAGATTCAAGTAATGACATGAGTATTAACAGAGAAATAAATACAGTTTGTATGATATCAATTAATGAAATTTCAAGCGAAAACTTAAACGCCGATACAATCCGTCAAGAAACAGATGCTGATGAAGAATTAACACAGATCAAGAAAAACATTCAAAATAGCCTAGAACTTTCATATGAATACGTCCTGGAAGATGGAATATTATTCAAGGGACAGAGAGTGGTAATCCCAAAAAGCCTCCAAAAGTCTATTTTGAAAGAATTACATAGAACGCACGTAGGAATTACGAAAATGAAGCAACTATCTCGCAGATATGTATATTGGAGAGGTCTTGACAAAGACATCGAACGGATCTCTAGAACATGTGAACCATGTGCTGCAGTGAAAACATCCTGCAAAGGCTGAAATACATCCTTGGGATACACCTACAGAAAATTGGGAATGCATTCATATAGATTACGCAGGACCCTTTCAGGATCATTACTTTCTGATAGTTGTAGATGCCAAATCAAGATGGGCGGAGATTAAAAGCACTCGAAATACTCCAACTTCTACTTCAACAATTGAAATGCTAGCTGATATTTTTGCTGTCCATGGTTATCCACGCGTTATGGTATCAGATAATGCCAAAATTTTTGTAAGTGATCAGTTCAAGTCTTACTGCACCAGAAACGGAATTTTTCAAAAACTCATTGCTCCCGGACATCCTGCTACAAAGGGGTTAGCAGAAAGAAATGTACAAACCCTGAAAAATCGTCTCAAAACCATGGCACATTATCCAATGTCAATGCATGCTAAAGTTCGAGAAATTTTATTTAGATACAGAGCAACTCCCTTATCGAACAACAAGACTCCAGCAGAATTATACTTACATCGAAACATTCGTATTCAACTAGATGCTATTCGACCAACTAAGCACACGCAAAATTGTGAACTGAAGCTTTCCTCAAGACAATTATGCGTGGGAGATCGAGTACAAGCCAGATGTTACATTCAGAACAAAAATGTATGGAAATTCGGAACAATAATACAAAAGTTTGGCAAATTACATTATCAAGTAGAATTAGATGATGGCTACAAATTCAAACGCCATATAAACCAACTAAGGAAAACTGAAATTAAGAAGAAAACTGTCACATTTACACAAGAAGCTAAACATCATGAAAACCAGTTCCCAGACAAAGAAGACATTCCTACTCAACCACCTTTATGGATCAATATTCCCAGTTCTAGACATAGTTTACATCAAGAAGATAGTCAAAGCTCAAACGCGTCAACTCAACAACCCTTATCAAGTCCATCTCCACTGTCAACTCAACCATCGACCCCTTTACAACCTTCGACCGCACAACTTCGTCGATCATCAAGAGATAGACGCAAACCCGCGTATTTACAGGATTTTGACACTGACTAACTGTTCAACTTATGTAGGCTCTTTTGTTAAGCGTGGGAGAATTGTTGTATTTGTATATATCGTTTCATATGTTAATCGTTATCGTTTTGTCATTTTATGTTTCTATGTTTGGCAACACTTTTATATAGTTCCTGTTCTGTAAAAATGTAAGCAATAAACGATGTTTCAAGTATCTCACGAATACTCAATTCAATTATCCTGCAGCCATAATACTCATGCAAGTTTTTAAAGTACCTTATAATTTCAACTAATCTCAAATTGTCTTTAGTGATTGTTCATCTCACTTTTTCTCTCAATAGATTTACTTGAACTATGATGGTTCTTAGCTTCCTCTAATGCTCAAATCTCAACAAGTCTTTAAAGCGTATCATCAGTAGATGTTTTAATTTTTTATATATATATACAGTGAAACTTCTGTAAGCGACCACCTCTATTTAGCGACCACCTCTGTTAACGACCACTTTCCTAAAGCACCGATTTTTCCGCCTATCTACTTAATGTAAAAAGTCTTCTGGAAGCGACCAGTCAACCCAAACCAAACCTCCATGAACGACCACTGTCTTACCCTTTGTCCAAAAATTTTCCTGAATTCTTTTCACCACAAAAAAGAAAAGAAGAAGAAAAATCCACATTCCAAACTGGTCAGTCGACCTTGACGCATTGTTTACTGATGAGCAACAGGTCACGTGCAAGGAAGGGGTGATACATGAAAAATCACACTGCTGATAATCCCTAGGGTCCTCTATTCTAAGTAAGATAAGCACCTTTGGTTCGAATTTAAGGAGCATGCAAGAGAAATGTGCACTTCTGTAACCATTCTCGTGTACATGTTAAAACATGTTTAACAAGCGTGTTACTTTAACGTTGGAGCAGACTTTAAAACAGCAGACTTTAGAACAAATAGATTTTATTATGGAGAATTCAGAAAGCATGAAAGATATCCAAATTAGCGCTCTTTTTTCAGAGTTGAAAAATAGATTCGAACGAGAAGTTGTGTCACTAAAAGTAAAAAATATGAAACAATCTGAAATTTCTTCATATTTCAAGAAAGTTTTAAAAAACCATAAGTGTTAGTGCTTGTATTGTACAGTAATTCAATATATAATAAAAACAAGTATTTTTCATGTTTCTTTATTTTTATTGCAGTAGAAAATTTAATGTTCTATTTTTGGAAAAATTCTTTTGGTATTTTTAAGTTGACTTCTTTGAGCGACCACCTCTCTTAACGACCACTTTTTCGCGGAACGGAGGGTGGTCGCATTAGAGAAGTTTCACTGTACTTGATCTGAACCATTTTTGATGCTTTATATCGAAGTTTTTTCATTTTTGATTGCTAACAGCAAATTCAGCATGTTTATTCGTCTTTTTTTTCTTTTAAGTCAGTATCATCTGTTAATTACTCATCTACGCTAAATGAAATGAAACTTGAATCAGAGGATAAAGGAAGCAGTTGGATTCATTCTCTGAAATGGAATGAAGAGGCTTGTGTGAAAGATTCTGCAAGTAAGGATGAATACCATGAAAAGTTGAAAGTAAAAGGTTTTTTGAGGTAAGATATTTTATTTCTACAAAAAAAAAATTAACCATAAAAAAAAAGGATTCTTTATGGGGGGGAGGGGGGGGGGCTGATCACCCTTCAAAAAAGTTTGAAACTTTTGAATATTTTTTTGAAAAGGCTACTGAACCTCCCTAACACAGCTAAAAGGAATGCTACTATTAAAGATAACCATAACTGCAATCATTCCGCTTATTTTAGGTTTTTTTTTCCTCCTTATTCCAACATCTCTGAAATTCCCATAACTTTGCTCATATAATTTCCCATAGTTAAGTTTAACGATTCTAATTGATACTAAAATGTAACTTAACAAAAAGAAAAGTTCTTTTTTGATCTTCCAAATGAAAAACCAGTTAGCTATATAATTATAAAAATTGAATAAATACCTTTGTGCTTGAAACGTAAAATAGGAATATTCAACTTTTTATAAGGAAGTTTTCCTGGGTGACTTTTCATCTTAAAGCTAACCCTTCATTGCACTGAAAAAGGAGTTTCTTGTAACCTCAAACGTGCATGTGTCTGCAGATATTTGCAAATTTTGTGCAATAAAACATAGATTATTCCTATTTTACTATATAATCAAACAATAAAAATGATGTGCATTTGTAACAGTACATATGCCCATTTTTAGAATTGAACCATTTCTTATACCGTATTTTCCTGTATATAATCCGCAGCGGTGTATTATCCGCAGCGCCCTTTTTTCGCTCCCCCCAAAAAAAAGCGTCGTATAATCCGCAGCGCCGTATAGTCCGCACCTTTTTTTTTTCTTTTTAATGTTTCGCTTGATTAACGCGCATGTCTTATCAGCCGAGACGCATTTCTTATCGGAGGTGTGTCACATACGTCATCGATGGGTCCCGCAGTAGACGACGTTTCATTGGCGCCTTTTGTTTCGCTCCCGGCGGCTTGCGACTGCAAGGGAGCCTAAAACGCAGCTGGCTGCCTTCTTGGCGTTCGTAATTAGATTCGCGATGTCGAAACATAGTTATAGCTTTTTTTCTTATTTGCATTTCGAAAGGATTAAACTTTTAAGATTTTAAAGCGATCTATAATAGAACACTAAAATGATTCATAGTTCTTTGACCATGACGTCACGGGGAACGGATGAGAAACCTGTTTGTGGGCTGACGCTTTCGATTCAAATGAATGTATTTCTCCGCGCCACGAAGCGACGCTCCTAAAAGTGAAATTATTTCTACAACTTAAGGAGATTATGGTTAAAGAAACAAGCTTAAAAATGCGTGAATGTCACAAACTAATCTGATTTCTGAAGCAGAGGGTCTAATTACGCCCGAAATTCGGACACCGCGCGAAGAACTATTTCTTTCGCTTCTCGGTTTATTTCGTCATTTTCAGCGGAGCGAGTGACGTATTATTTGCGCCTCTCTGTAATTGGACGATAACGCGATGAGAGTCGCCTGGATAACGCGATGAGAGTCGCCTGCTTAGCTCGGCGCTAAGAGCGGGGGGGGGGGGGGGGATGACACGCAAGGAGCAGGGTGTTGACCAGGAGGATTGAGCGTTGAGTTAGCTTTTCACAGAGACGGAATGCTTTCAGCGCCATCTGTTTATTATTTGATAAAATAAAACGTACTTTCAAAACTTCAATTAAAACTTTTCAGCTGAAATTTTTTTTATCAGATTATCCGCAGCAGCGTATAATACGCACCTCAAAATTTTGAACTTTTTTAACACATAATCCGCGGATTATATACAGGAAAATACGGTAGTTTACTGTAGTATAGAATCAAGTGTTCTGTACTGAGAAATTAGAAAGTTCCCCTTTACACAAGGAATTTTACTTTGTTTTTGTGTATGTGCGTGTACTGTTTTTTATAAATGTATTAAATAGTCCAAGAAAACTCCGACTAGTTTCATACCAATTATGTTTGAATATATGTTCTGAAGAATGTAAGGCACCAGCACTTTTTCTGATAATAATTAGACCCTGCATTTAAGGAATGTTTTCAATTTTGTGTACTTGTATAGATTTGAGGAATAGTAGGTTTGATTAATTGAGGTTTGAAATATTTGCTACTCAATTTGCTTCCTATGATATTTTTATTCTGTATATTTTAGAACCAGTGGCATAGCGAGAAATTTTTTATGGGGGTGTCATTGAAAAAATTCGAAATAAAAGCTCGAATAATGCAATTTTGGGCCCTTACAAGTGTTTTCATACATATAATTTTCTTCCTTTATGGGGAGGATTATGACCCCTCTGACTGTACTACTGTTCGGAACAATAGTGTTTCTAGGAAAGGAGGAATCTTTTTACCCACTTTTGATTCTTAATTTGTATATAAAAATTTAGAATTGTTTTTAACTTTTTTGAATCAAAGAATATGTTTTCAGTGGTGGATTAGCAGAAAAGGCATTGAAACTCCAAAGAAGAATTCGCTCTGATAAAGTTATATGGGATCACAAAATTCATGATATCAGAAATAACGGTAAGCTATATTATTATTTTAATGACTTTTTTTTAATACAGTAACATTTCCTTCATACTTTAACTAAAAAAAGGAGAAGATGCATGAAAGTACGAGCAACAATTATACAAAGAACAAATTATATGCCTTCAATGTTTCGTAAATAATGAAACATGTTTCTGATAAATGTTCAATTGTTTTATAAATTAAGGATGTGATTAAAAATACATTAATCATGTGTGGCCAGAGTAAAGTTGGGTCCGTTAATGAGCCCATTAAAAATATCTGATTAACCAGAAGGTACCTTTCAGAAATTATTTGTTGAAGTCAAATCTGAAATAAAAGTAACGTATATTTCCGTTATAGCTGAATAATTTTAGAACCTTTCTTGTAGTTAAATTAAGTGGGTCATCTTATGAAATGATTGTTCTCCAGTAAAACTCTATGCTATAAAATATCTTTTAGTAATTTTTACTCAAATGAAAATAAAAGAACAATAGTTAATCAATTAATACTGGGCAATATCAAGCAAATTTGATAATGATTAGTAAAAACTTCAGGCAGCACTGCAAAGTTTATCAGTTAAATTAATAGATTAGGAGATTTTAGATTCTGTTCTTGACTTAACAGAACAGAAATTGGAAAACCTTTTTTTTTAATTTTTTTGGGGGAAGTACGAATGACTCTTCCATATGTCGATATCTTAAGTAAGCTGATTCTTATTTTCAGGAGATAAACATATTTATCGCATTAGTGGTACCAACAGGGTTGGCAAGGTTTTGGACACTACTGTCCTGTCCCAAAGTGTCCAAAAAAGCTTAGACAAATTGTATTCTGTGAGCAAATAGCAGAAACAAAATAAATTATATTAAAAGTTAATATTTTATTAAGTAAAAAATTTAATTTAACCTAATTCATTCAATGTGATCCTTTAAATTTGTATTTAAAAATTTATAAAGCTTATACATCTGAGTATAACTTGCTAAACAGAAATTGTAATTCTTTATGAAAACTTTCAGTTAGTATGCATGAATTTAAATGTATATTTATTTTTAAAAATAGTATTCCAAATTCTTACATATACATGTAAATAAGGGTGTTCAAAATGCATTGCAGTGATTGACTTAAATACCATAATGAGTTTTTCAACTCATAAAATAAAACTATTTTTTTTTTAAATTAAGCATTTTTGTTTTTTTAACAGTACGCAAATAATAGCATTATTGTAAATTATAATTGAACCTGAAGTTAGTTATTTCTTTTCATAATACTACCAACTCTTGCAGGAGAAAGGTTTATGTAACAGAATAATCAGCAAATTTTTCATTTTTTTTTAGTTTTTATTTTTATTTATTTATTTATTTTTTGCAAATTAAAATTTTTGGGCGAGGAGGAATCAAGCATTTATTAGTTACAACTTTTCAAATTTATATTTATGCATTACTGATAATGCAGTGACTTTCTCTGGCTAAAAGTGCCTCGGACAGTTTTAGACAGAAAAATGCACCTGTCCTGTACGAAAAACATGAAATGCAAGAAAATTTTGTAAGGTCTGATAATGAAAATGTAAATGAGCCTGTCTTATCTTTTTTGAAAGGAGAAAAAATCAAAACAAAAGACAGTTGGAAGTGGATTAAAAAGCAAAGCGATAGGAGGCAACACTAATCACAATTGGTTAAATCTTGACAACAAGCTATACTGCTATGCTAAGCGTAAAAGTCGTATCTGCTCTTTTTAACAAAATTAAGTTATCGCCACAAGGTGGCTGTTTGTGACGTATTTTACCTAAATACTAATTTATATGGTCATTCAAGAACGGGAAATATTTAATAAAAAAATTTGAAAAAGTTTCATCTGAATCAAAACTTTAAAGAATTATGTCTCAGTTTGAGCTCAACTGCAGATACCACTTTTGCGCTTAAGATGGCAGTGTACTAGTATAAATAACTTAATTGTGTATGTCATAAATTTTCTTAATTTCACGTGCATCATTTGCTCACATTTTTACATTTGTAATTGCATTGATATGTTTCATTTAAATATTTTATTATTTGTTATTATTCCTCGTTTTTTAAACATTATTTTCTTATCTTTTAGCTTTCAACAAGTTTTTAACTTTATTAATTCTCACTGTGATACATTGTGGTGAAATTATGGTTGCCAAGTGTGTAAAATACTATGAAAAAAATCATGAACTTAATGTTTCATCTGAAAGAAGTTCCCAGGAAAACAAATATGTAGAAAATGATGACAATTTGTTACATTCAGAAAATTTTATTGTTCTTTTCAAGAAAAATGATTTTTACAAATTCAAGCTTAAAGCAAAACAAATTTTTAGACTATTTTATCCATGGTAAGTAATTTTGAAGTACATTTAAAAAAAGATCAATCTTTTTTTTTCTATAACTATTAATTGACGTATTTAATTTACTTCTTTTTTAAATACAATTCTACTTTTGTTTGATTACATATTTTTTCATTTATTTATTTTTTGTTTACTGACGATGAAACTCCCAGTTAAAGTCATATTTGAAAATATTCAAGTGTAGTTGTACTTTTTTTTTTTCAGTTTTGAAAAATGAAATAGACAAAAATACTTAATTTTAGGTGCCAAATTTAAGATTTTTTGTAGCCCATAGTAAATTGAAAGTTTTGTCCTTTTCCATAGTGTGTACTGACAATCCATATTACTAATTGTCGTTGTACAAAAGAGAGAGAGGAAAAAAGAAGGAGGTGCCAAAGCTACTATAGTGTCAGCCTGAAAAAAGACTTGGAATGAAAAAAAAAAGCTTAAAACTAATTTTTGCATTCAACTACTGTTAAATTGTTGTACAGTTAATCAAAATAGACAGATTTTGCAAAAGGTCCTCATGTTGTAATAAATGTCTGAGCCATGAAGGGGGTGAACATAATTTTGGATTCTGGTAACTTTGGGTGTTTAAGAGTTTGTGAACATGAGAACACTTCTTTTCCCCTAATTTAAGTATGCTTGAAAAATATGTAGCTTTATTTATTTTCTGTGCTCATACATGCCTAACAATTAATTTTTCTTTGTAGGGAAATTATGCATGTGCCATCAATTCAATATCCTGTCATTCTTTGCACTCATTATCTTGAAGCAATGCAGTCAGAAAACGATGACATTTCTTCAACATTGTGTTTGCAAAGTAGCAAAAGTAAACATATTTCCCCCCTTATTTTACTTTTATGTAGTTTTAAAATCTCTCCTCTATAAACAAATTGATAAAATGGAATATTTTGTTTCATGTTTCTTTAAACTGTGCTTTTGCAACAAATCATGTTCTTCCCTTTAAGAATGAAAATATTGTTCTGTTTTGCAATGAACACTTGAATTCTCTCTTTGTGTAATATTTTATAAGTTTATGTTACTGTTGTACAGAATAGTAACAGACAGGCATTAGATTATGGAACCCAAAATTTTGTCTGTTATTGAGAAATGTTCGATATTTGGGAGGAATTTGCTTTTTGGAGTTATAGCAATTAATTTCATGAAAAATGGCAGTATTAAGGTAAATTAATAATGTACTATGATGAATGTGTTTGCTCTTAGAGATTTTTCATAAAGTCACATACTTTACTTCATTTCATTTTAAACACGTAGCTTATCATTTTGTTTTGCATAAAATAAAGATAAGGTAAAATAGATGGGATAATAATTTTAACAATTAAAACATTTATTTTACAGATTTTGCTGTCTGTTTTCATCAAAAATCAGTTTCTCAATACAATTATACAAATATTGAAATTGTATACTGTTGCATCTCTCTCCAGCATTTTGAAAAATTAGTCATTTTTTCCATTCACAGGTGCTCTACCCAGTTGGGTTTGGTTTGTAGTGCATAGGGATTAGATTTAGCTTAAACTTTTTGTCAGATTTTTTTTTTACAGTATACTTTATTTAGATAATTCAGATTATGTCTAGCATTTAGATTAGAGAGATTGAGACTTTTTTTTTTTGCTAAAAAATTAAGCCCTGTATGGATTTGACTGCAACATGTACATTGTACATTTTTACAAGTGAAAACAATACAAATTCTTTACTAAATAGATCTGCACAATTGCTGATACAATATATGTCGAGACCGATGTAGATCACTCCTCTCTTACGATATTACCAGTCATTAAATATATCACAAGTGTGTAAGCAAACTGAATTTCAATTTTTTGCTGTGCTGTTTTCATTAAATTTTTCCCCAACTTGCTTTAAAACATGGAAATTCACAAATAGTTTTGCATAGTTTTAAATTATTGCTAATGAAAGTATTTTTACCTGTTTCAGTGGAGAATGAATCATTGAATGAAGTCATGGATTATGTTCTTCCAGCAATTTCTCAAAACGTGGAATTTCAGGTTAAATTGAATCATTTTGCCTTATGGGATAGTATCACTTCTGTGTCAGGGAGAGTTCAAAGAATTTGGCTGTATAAGACATCGCCAAAACTTCAATTGCTAACCAGTAATGTTAATCATACCAGGTAATGCTTCATTTTTAAATTTAAGTTGAATCAAAGCACTTGTAATTAACAAAACAGTATAAGTATAGAGACAGTTGTTTTATGCATGCATTACCATGCATGTTTTGACTTTAATTTTGTGTGTGTTTTTATATTTCAAAATGCCATTTCATTTTTTGAAGCACAAAATAATATTCTACAACAGCAAATTCTTTGATCAGGTTGTGTGTTTTTCTTTATTTTTTACACAAATAAGAATTTACCTTCTTAGGCCACAATTGGAATATAAAAATTTAACTTTAAGCTAGTTTATCACTGTTAAGAGAAAAAAAAATCTAAAAGTTTAAATTCAACTCCTTCTTATCTACAATATGTGGGATAAAACAGCGGGTTTTGGAATTTCACAGTTGTAGAGAGTGTCTCATTAATCTTTTCTTTCAGTGAAGTTTTTGTAGCAGTTTGAAGTTACAATAATGCAAAATTATTATAAAAATGCATAAAATTAATAAAATCAGTTAATTGTACAAACTTTTCCTTTTGAAATTAATTATTTTTATTTTTTATTCAAAGCCCTTAAACATATGTTAGTACAACAGCTTCAGTGCTGCAAATCTACTTTTTTTCTTTTTCTTAGTTTAAATTTGCTAATAAAGGGTGTTTTTTTAGAGTTATAGAACTTTGAAGTGGAATAAAACAAAGATGATTTTTTAAATTGACATGAAATTTATTTTATTCGAAAGATAATCTTCTGGCATTATAATTTAAATATGACTTTTGTCATATGACGGCCACGACTTGCTCGGACGTAGTCTAATCTGGAGGTCCAATTTTCGATTACTTTTCCCAACATTTGTGGTCGTATATCGGCAATAACGCGGCGAATGTTGTCCTCCAAGTGGTCAATCGTTGTGGGCTTATCAGCGTAGACTAGTGACTTCACATATCCCCACAGAAAATAGTGAAGCGGCGTTAAATCCCACAATCTTGGAGGCCGCTTCACGGGCCCAAAAAGTGAAACTATGCAGTTACCAAACGTATCCTTCAATAAATCAATTGTGCCACGAGCTGTGTGACATGTTGCGCCATCTTGTTGAAACCACAGCTCCTGCACATCATAATTGTTCAACTGATGAACGAAAAAGTCAGTAATCATGGCTCTATAGCGGTCACCATTGACTGTAACGTTCTGGCCAGCATCGTTTTTAAAGAAGTACGGACCAATTATTCCACCAGCCCATAAAGCACACCAAACAGTCAGTTTTTCTGGATGTAACGGTGTCCCAACATACACTTGAGGATTATTGTCACTCCAAGTACGGCAGTTTTGTTTATTGATGTATCCACTCAACCAAAAGTGAGCTTCATCGCTAAAAAAAATTCGCTTATGAAAATCGGGATGAACGGCAATCTTGTTTTGGGCCCATTCACCAAATTCACGCCTTGCTAGGTGATCGTGCCGCTTCATGTTGAAATGCCAAACCAAACTAAACATAAATCACTTGACAGCTGACAAAATGGCCGCCAGTCAAAAAAGTTTTGCCAACTTAAAGTTCTATACCTCTAAAAAAAACACCCTTTACTGTATAAAATCCTCAAATTGTATTGAATTGATTTAAAGAACTTTTCTTACAAATAGCATTTAAAAGTTTTGCATCGTAGAAATAATTAAAATTATGGTAGATAAGAAGGATTTGTGGATAATAAGTTATGAAATAGAGATAGTTGATGTAAATAAGTTCATTGCTGTAGACTCTGCAAAACAGTAACCAAAAAAGCTTAATTACAACTTTTACAACACTGTCTATTTTATATACCTTTTCTTTGGGGCATTTTTATTTAATCATAATATAATTAGATCTGGTATTGTAGTCAAGGGGAATGACATCCTCTTTTTTTTCCTTCTAAATTTTAATTCAAGCACTCAAGCACCTTTCCACTTTTTAATTAAAATATGGTTTTAATCTTAATAGCTCTTGAAAATTCAAATTCAAACCTGTGAATGTCCTCCCAGTTTTCATTTCTTTTCTTTTTTCCGGGACTGCACCAACAGATTAGATCTACAATCATTAATGAGCAATGACTTATTTCATTTAACTTTCAAAACATTTTAATAAATTGTTTGTTTAAGCCAGTGGTTCCCAACCTGGGGCGATCACCCACAAAGGGGCGATTTGACTTCTCTAAGAGGCGGTAAATTCTTAAGGAGCGATGGGGGGGGGATGGGTTATTTAGAAGAGAAAACAGTAGTAATAAAAAGTTAGCGAAAACCGAAATTGTAAACATGTACGAAACCGGTTGTTCAGAGTTCAGACAATTAATCACAAGTTAAGAAAAAAACTAATTAAAGTTCAAGAGCTTCCTCCTTGCACCTCGGATGAACCTTAAGAAGTATTTTGTCATTCATTGGCAATTTTATAAATTTTCAGATTTTCAATTTATTTTTTTTCACATTTTTCTTTTCAATAATTTAAATTCCCCCAGATTCCAGTGTAGAAAAGAAAATAATTTCTTGAAAAATCCACTTCTCTTTTTTGAAAAGTACGTCGATGATCTTAATTAAATATTACCCTTCAAATGCTTATCAGTTCACTTTATGAAACAAAAAATAAATAAATAAATAAAGGTATTTTATTAGTTCATTAATATTTTTATTTTAAAAGTGATTGGTTACAATTGCGTTATTGCGTTCGCATATTTTACTCGAAATTAAAGTTAGGCCATTTTAGTTTAATAGTATCGATGTTCACTTATGGTTTTTTTGAGGAAGAAGGGGGGGCGGGGATAAGTGTCAGTCAGCGTTTTGAAGGGGGCGATGAGCTCAAAAAGGCTGGGAAACACTTGTTTTAAGCATTACAAGCCAGTATTTTTTAGTTTATAAAACTCACTACTTAACCTTTAGGAACCGGGCAGTACACATGTTGTACCATAAGTCTTGTCTAGTTTAGAGGACGGGGTTGAAATTTTCGCTCGAACCCTTTGGAGCCGGGATTTTTTCAAGGTTTCATACGTCTGGTACGACAGTTTATACCTTCTTTTTTCAATCTAAAAGAAATCTGTGTTTAACTGTCGTACTACCTGGGTCGAAAGAAAAATTTCTATATAAACAGCCCGGATCTAAAAGGTTAACCGTTTGCCTAATTTTCCCGTTTTATCTCGGACTCGTATGAGTTGCAGGTAATTATTATCCCGAGAAAACTCGGGTGAAACTAAATGATTTTACACCTATAAAAAATTAAAAATGCAAGTTAAAACCCACATATTTTGTTTGATTCATTCCCCTGTATTCAAAATTGAATTTTAAAAATGTTTTTTTTTTTTTTTTTGCAATTTTCTTCAAAAATATTTATAAGGGAAGCGGTTAAGACTGTATGACATTGTGTAAGCTCAGGAAATGTCTTAGTTGTGTTGCACTATTATATGCTTCTGTATATGCTTCTTTGAATATGCTTCTGTATGAGGATAAAACCAAATGTAACAATACTGGCATAGTTTTGGAGTTTCATGAAATGCCTTTCATGGGCAGACCCATCTTCTGTTTTTAGAAGGGGTCATTATTGAAATATGACCTAAGAAATCAAAAGACTGAAGGTCATAAGTTTAGTACTTGGACACAAAAATAGGCTTTACGGTTCTCGCCAGAAGTTTTTTTAAATAGAATGCTGGCAAATGCAGTTTTTAGCTGTCTTTGGGTGTTTAAGAAAAGGGTTAAGAAAGGGGTCTTCATCATACTGACTCACCTGCTGTATTAGTGTTTACATCTTTATTATAATAGAGCTACATGGTTCTTCTTGGAAACTGATAGTTTAATCACATCCAGAAAAAAAAAGCTAATTGTTTCTCAAAAATGCGTGTATGCAATTATTATAAAAAATTTGCAACATTTTTGTACAAAAATTATCCATGCTTAAAATTGTTATTTGTTTCAGATTCTCCCTTTTGCTTCAAACAGAAAACAGCAATTTCATTATTTTCAAGTTGATGTATAATTTTGAGAATCTGCAAAAAAGTTTCATGGACTTTCTTTCTTGTAGCGAAGGGAATTGTTTCAGGTTTCATGATTGTCAAGTTACTTACAGATATTCCAAACAGGAGTAAGTTCATTGCTGAAAAAATCTTTTTAATTAAGAATTCCACTCCCATACTTTAACACTTTCAGGTCTAAGCTATTTTGACCGCATATCTCCCCCCTAGACTGGGGGTTTTCGTCGCTTTTTTTGATTCTTAAAAAAATATTTGGAAAAAGTTAATATTGGTAATTTTAGTTTTATTAAATACTTCAAGATGTTTTCTTTCATGATGAAAGACCTATTTAAGTGAAACAACAATTAATATTTTGTAAGAAATTGTCGAAAAATGCATATTTGGAACTTTAAAAAAAGTTCCACATTGGAAAATATCATTTTTTATCGTAAAAGTATGCACGGATTTCTTAAAAACTTACCCAAATTTTAAACAATATTTGAAAAAAGATTTAATCTGCAAATACACATTATTTAGCAAAATTTGCTTTGGTATGGGTAACTTTCAAATCTTGATCCTGAGCTGAGCTCGGGCTTAGTCATCGTCACCAAAAACGGCACCCCGAGCTGAGCTCGGGCTTAGACCGGAAAGTGTTAAATACTATTTTTTGCTTTAAGGGAATCAAACGTATTTCTGACTTTGCTTTTGCTACGCAATCTCTTTAAAACATACAGATCTTTAAGAATACAACAAACATATGAATATTTTTAGGTCAGTTTTGAGCCAGGAACCAGATATGAAAATTAGTGTTGTGTGAATTTTATTCTTTAAGTTTATTTCTGTACAATCACAGCAGACACGACTGATCACATTTTAATCTGTCACTTTATTCTTTTAGCTGCTCTAAAAGTCACTAGCTTAAAGAAATGGGAGTCTTTGACATTTTGTTCTTTTAAATGAGCTTTAAAGTCATCCTTTTCTCTTATATTTCAAAAAATTGTCAAAATTTCAATTTTCACAAGAGATATGTAACATTAAAAATTTATTTCAGGTGCTCCTCTTTGTTTCAAATGTTAGAATATTTGCTGAAAACAAAAAGTAATACTCTTGAAGTAAGTATATAAAATTATTATAACTCTATTATAAAGCTCCAGACTAAAAATTCTAAATCGTAGCCGCTACCCACCAAAGTCAAAAATGGTAGCCAATTTTGCACTTTTGGTTGCCATTTTGAAAAAAGTCTGTACCCAGTTCAAAAGGTAAATAACCCATTCACTATTCCTAATATTAACAGCAAATTAAAAGGTTATGATTCTCAACAGAAACAATAAATGGACTTTTGATGGATATTTTTTTAATATAAAGATAGAAGCAGATAACAAAAGGAAACATTTTAGAAAATTTTTAAATACAGTACAAATGAAGGTAATATCACTAAATGAAAGTATCAGGACTCATACAAGTTTGGTTTATTTATTGGCCAGAAAATGTCTGTCATCTGAAAAGATTATTTTTCAAGAAATTTGTAACTGTAACTGGTCGTAAATTCAATAACATACTCTTTACCCCCCCCCCTTTTTTTTTAATCAATGGGGAAAAACTGACCATTTTTAAATGCAGGTTAGTTGTAAAAATTTTTATTTTGAAATTATACTTGAATTGAAAATATTCAATCTGAAATCACGACAAAAAAAGTACAGAATCAAGATAAACTTGCAATTGTAACACAAGAGAAGGGCTGTAATAGTGTTAATTCACTTTCAAGTTGAACAACAGTTGCCACTTTTGGCGACTGGGACTATTACTTTTAATCTGTTTTTATTCACTTAATTAGAAAAAATATTACGATTAAATAATTGTTGAAAATCAATATTTCAGTCAAAATTTTCAAAGAAAATTGTATAGGTGTTTTGGAGTTGTAAGTACTTTCTTTTATGTGTCGAATTAGAGTTGTGGGGGAAAAACAGCTTAACTTTTTTAGTCCGTGATTTTTATTTCAAAATTGGGGCTGTTTATGTCAGTGAAAAATATATCCTATACTATAATACGAGAGATGTTTGCCAAGTCGAAAATCGCCCCAGAATTAATAAACTCCGGTAAACTTGGGGGTCTGGGGTTTTTGGCCACGGGGAATCGATTGGCGTCGGTTTTGAAGCGCTACGGTCGAAAAGTTCGGAGTTACAGATAGGATTCATTAAAAGTTTGAGAAGATTTCTTACTACGCCATTTTCTTTATGATTACTCTTATTGTTATACTGTTTCATAGCAACCACGTTTTAACAATGGATTTCATATTTAATCACATCAGCGTAAATTTATGTTTTTATGGTATTTGGCAAATAATTTTTGGCAACATGTTAGAATTGTTATTGTTTTTGAAATTTAAAAGAGATCGATCAAAATAAAGTTAGAATTGGGTATGGGCAGCGGTAGAGCCGCTATATAGACAGGCCGACGCATCAAGCTTAAGTTTCACCACTTTGGATCCAACTTATTAACTTTCACTTTCATTTTTCATTGTTGAGGAATTAGGGTTACCAGAGCAAAGTTTCGGGACATTGCCAAGCTTTGTTAATTTACGTAAAAAGTTACCAAAAAGCGATAACTGGCCAGAAAAGACAATCCTCACACACGCGCTGGATCCTAAGTGGTAATCTTGATGCGTCGGCTCGTCTATATAGGGGCCTGAGGCCGCGGTTGTCCAATCGGTTAGTCGTCGGACTCGTAACCGGAGGGTCTCGGGTCGATCATTTAGCCGCCGATCAAAGATCCACCGTCTTCATTAATGGTTGCTGGGGGACGTTAAAAATGTTCGTGGTCACAAAATCCTCCAAGTGAAACGAAACCTCTGGGGTGTGCTGGGCCAAGGGTTTACTCGGCCCTTGGGCCTGGTTAAAAATGAACAGAGCGCTCTTCAGGGCCCCATCCCGGTTAAAAAGCGAGTTGTGGTATGTACGGGGGGGGGGGACCTGGAGTGTGAAGTGAAGTGAAAGTCAAAACCAACTGGAACCAAATGCGTACTGGAGAACAGAGACTCTGCATCCATTCGCATCAAATCCTCCCGCGCCTTCGGCGCCAAATGAAATGAAATTAGGTGTGATTTTACGGTGAGCATGGATTAAATAGGGTTGTGTTTTTTAAAATAAATTACGGCTGTTTTGAATGCGTAATTGCAACCAAAGGCTCAAAAATGCTTTTCAAGTTTATCTAAATAAGTACTTCGCACTTTAGAAAAAAACACGAGTTTACAAACCTCTTTTTTTTTAACCGAGCGGGCTCGGTCCCCTGGTACACGTTAGGGGTAATACGAGGAATGGTTGCCAAGTCGAAAATCGCCCCAGAATTAATTAACTCCGGTAAACTTGGGGGTCTGGGGTTTTTGGCCACGAGGAATCACGAGGTTTGGTTTTTCTAAATAAATTTGTCAAAAATATTGAACTTCAACACACTTCAATCTTTACACTGCTCACTTTGTACCATTTCTTTAATTGTATAGTTTTTTTTATTATCAATTACATTTTATTTCCTATGACTTTTCAAACTTAATCTTTGTATAGAATAGTTCCCTTTCCAAACTCTAACTTTGTTTAGAATAGTTTACAATGGTGCACTTTAACCGGTTATCTTTTCAGCAATGGTTTCACAAATTTTCTTATGGCATGTATTGTTTTGATAAATCACAATTGAAAATTTAAATCTTCGAGTTAGCTTCGATACCTGTTTTCCTCGAGCGGAGCTCGGTCACCCGCTGGTTTGTTTAAAAATTGGATCGAAACCGAAAACATTTTTAGTTCAATAGATTATAAATCATAATAAATAGTTAATATATTACAGATTAATAAAATTTGCAATCAATTTATTTATAAACTGCAAAAAAGAGTTCATTTTTTGAGGAATAAGGGAAAAAGTTTTTTTTTTCCTTAAATTCAGTTTTCTAGTGATTGTCATTTGGACTTTATATTGTTAAATCCCTGATCTGTTTCTTGTAGATCAAAATGGTCAAGCTTTTTGGGAGAGTACAACTATTTGGGAGAGAAAAAAAAATGTTTCTATGCCACTCTCAATTTTTCCAGCAATGCTGAACAAATATGTGTTGTGGCCATCGTGAAATGTTCTGTATCTTTCTTATGAATGCTCAGATCTTGCATAGAATTGATCATAACTATTGTGATTTAAGGTCTTCACAGTATGTCAAATTTACATGTAATGACCACCATGCTGGTGTGAATTAATCTTTTAGCACAATTTTTAATTTATGTTTCAAAACCAATTATAATACAGTTAAACTAAAAAATATCCATTAAATTTCAAAAAAAAAAAAAAAAAATAAATAAATAAATAAAAAGTGGTTTTTTATTGATTGTTTTTCTGCTGCATAAAATAAGTATTCATTGATGAAAGATAAAAAGTGCAAATTGAAGGTCTTTGGCTAGCGGGAAAAGCTCAGAATATGTTCTAAAAACAATTTCAATAATATTAGGCAAAATTTCTAGTTTCCCATTGGCTGCCACATCAAAAGAACAGCCAATCTGTGTGAAGAATTAGGTTTTGGAGTTGCAATAGGGCTTCAGAAGCTGTTAGAAAAGTTCATTAGTTGTCCTAAATTTTTCAATAAGTCTTGTATTGCCACTGCTAATACTCTGTCGTATTTAGAAAAAAAAATCACATTAAATACAACTGCTTTTTAAAATCTTCTTTGAGCTATTCTTTTGTGTATATTTTTGCTGTTTTATTTCCTATGCAATCAAAATGAAAAAATTTCATTTCAATAAATTTATGCTGTCATGTTCAAGTTCACTATTTCTTTTAGGATGCACTTTCATTGCCAGATTTTTGCTATGAACTATTTCCTAGCAGTGGTTTTCAAGAACCAGAGGCTGTCTCAGCAGAACCTTTTCCACCATATTTTGACTTCAAAATCAGTCCACTTTCCTTGCTACTACAGGTATTTTTATTATCATTTTTGATTTGTGACAAATGAAAATGCATGTAATCATAGACTAAAATTGTGCTTTGAATTTTTTAAACTGATTAATAAATTCCACTGTAGTTTTGAAATAGTTACACAGATTTTTTCTATTCAATTCTTCAGTTTTTATTCTATGTCTAATCTCCCTTAGGTATGCCTTACCTACCTTATATATAATTAATAATAATAGTAATCCGCCTAATACATATAAAAATCAAAATAATGTTTGGTTCTAAATATAAACAATGAATTTTTTGATAGAAACACTTTAGTTTCAAAACAATACAACAAAACAAGTAATGTTTTTCTTTACTTACAGCTCTTTTTTTAAAAAATATCTTATGAAATATTGGTTGGAGTATGGATATGTCTTGTTCTTGCATATGAATGGATTTCATTCAGAATAAATATTGTGATTTTCATTAAAAATCATTCTTTGAATGTTTGTTGATTTGTAAACAGTTCTCAAATATGATGAATGGTCTTGTCATGAAACACCTTTACTGAAACAAAATGAATAACTGTCAATATTAGATATTTTTACTGTGCATAGTTATTGAGCCATGAATGTCCAGTTTTGACAGATTAAATTGGGTGTACACTTTTTACAGCTTACATATGTATGTGCTATCAGTAATGTTAATTTGTAAGTTTTCTTTCTTCTTTTCCTTGATACAGTAGAATTCTTTCAACCAATCTCTTTGGGCTCAAAGTTCCAACCAAAGCTAGTTTACACGTTTTTTTTTTTTGTTTTGTTTTGTTTTTTTCAATTTTTTAATAAAATAAATAAATAAATAAATAATAACAAAACAAGATAAAACTGTGTGTAATATACTGACAACCCTGTTATGTAATTCATTTCTACTTGACAGTCTTGCATAGACAATAACCGACCTGGAGACAGTTGTTACTTCAATGAAGTTAAACTGGGTCGTCCGTACATTGCATGTAGTTCTACCTTAAAATTGGCTTAAGGGTTGTAACTTACTGCATAAAGTATAGAGCTTGTTTGCTTTATTAAATTACCTTAGGCAATTTCTAATGCTTTTGCACCCAGTTAGAGATTGTGGTCTAAAAATAGAACTAAATTATTGAGGGAAAGTGAACTGGCAATTGTTTTTGATCCATTGATGAGAGAAACTTGGCATTTCGAAGTATTGATTTTTTTCAGCTCATCAGGGAAAAGGAGATTTCCGAGTGTACATTGATTTTATATATACATTATGAAAATAAGATGCTTTTCAGAAAAGCTTTAATCTGAACTCTAACTCATACTATTTCTTTACTGTATTGTAAACTTTAGGAAACTTTTATTGCAATTTTTTCAAACTGGTCATATTTTCTTTTTGATATTTATGATATTGTTGTAACAATTGTTACGTATTTTCATTCTAGTCAGCCCCATCTCATCTTCGTTTCAGTTGCATTGTTAAGATACTTTGCCACATTAATGGGACTTTTTATGTAACTGACGAAACACTATTGAAATCCCAGCTTGTGAAGTATATGAGACTTCAAGGTTGCTTCAATTGTAGACCGAGTAACTCAATTGTTGGTGGAGAAGTTTTATTAAAAGAAGCATGTTTTCTCGAAAGTAAGTATAATTTGCTATTAGAAGTATATTTCAAGTATATTTAGATTAACAAAGAAAACATTGTATTGATTTGTTTATTTCACCTTGTAGATCTTCTGATACTGGATGAATTTAGCCGAGTCATACCTCTTCATGACAATTCAAAATTGCGATCAGAATTTTTATCCAGATTAAATCTAATTGCATCCATTAATCTGTCCCATTTATTATCTCCATTGCATGAAGAATCAAAAATTGAAGATTTGGTAGCTGTGGAAGGTAAGGATAACGTAAAATTTTACGTGTTTATTAGTATCACATCAAATGGATGTAAGACTTCAGAATTTGAAATGCTGTAATATTTTTATTTATTTTTTAAAGCTACTACCTATGATTGCCTAAAAATATAAAGGAACATCGTAACAAATCCTATATTATAATACGAGGAATGTTTGTAATGTCGAAAATCGCCCCAGAATTAATAAACTCCGGTAAACTTGGGGGTCTGGGGTTTTTGGCCACGGGGAATCGATTGGCAAAGGTTTTGAAGCGCTACGGTCGAAAAGTTCGGAGTTACAGATAGGATTCATTAAACGTTTGAGAAGATTTCTTCCTACGCCATTTTCTTTATGATTTCTCTTATTGTTACCGTTTCATAGCAACCGCGTGCTAACAATGGATTTCATATTTAATCCCATCAGCGTAAATTTATGTTTTTCTGGTATTTGGCAAATAATTTTTGGCAACATGATAGAATTGTTATTGCTTTTGAAATTTAAAAGAGATCGATCAAAATAAAGTTAGAATTGGGTATGGGCAGCGGTAGAGCCGCTATATAGACAGGCCGACGCATCAAGCTTAAGTTTCACCACTTTGGATCCAACTCATAAACTTTCACTTTCATTTTTCATTGTTGAGGAATTAGGGTTACCAGAGTAAAGTTTCGGGACATTGCCAAGCTTTGTTAAATTTACGTAAAAAGTTACCAAAAAGCGATAACTGGCCAGAAAAGACAATCCTCACACACGCGCTGGATCCAAAGTGGTAATTTTGATGCTTCGGCTCGTCTATATAGGGACCTGAGGCCGCGGTAGTCCAATCGGTAAGTCGTCGGACTCGTAACCGGAGGGTCTCGGGTCGATCATATAGCCGCCGATCAAAGGTCCACCGTCTTCATTAATGGTTGCTGGGGGACGTTCAAAATGTTCGTGGTCACAAAATCCTCCAAGTGAAACGAAACCTCTGGGGTGTGCTGGCCCAAGGGTTTACTCGGTCCTTGCGCCTTCTTCAAAAATGAACAGAGCGCTCTTCAGGGCCCCATCCCGGTTAAAAATCGAGTTGTGGTATGTACGGGGGGGGGGGGACCTGGAGTGTAAAGTGAAGTGAAAGTCAAAACCAACTGGAACCAAATGCGTACTGGGAACAGGGACTCTGCATCCATTCTCATCAACCCCTCCCGCGCCTTCGGCGCCAAATGAAATGAAATTAGGTGTGATTTTACGGTGAGCGTGGATTAAATAGGGTTGTGATTTTTAAAATAAATTACGGCTGTTTTGAATGCGTAATTGCAACCAAAGGCTCAAAAATGCTTTTCAAGTTTATCTAAATAAGTACTTCGCACTTTAGAAAAAAACGCGAGTTTACAAACCTCTTTTTTTTAACCGAGCGGGCTCGGTCCCCTGGTACACGTTAGGGGTAATACGAGGAATGGTTGCCAAGTCGAAAATCGCCCCAGAATTAATTAACTCCAGTAAACTTGGGGGTCTGGGGTTTTGGGCCACGAGGAATCACGAGGTTTGGTTTTTCTAAATAAATTTGTCAAAAATATTGAACTTCAACACACTTCAATCTTTACACTGCTCACTTTGTACCATTTCTTTAATTGCGTAGTTTTTTTTATTATCAATTACATTTTATTTCTTATGACTTTTCAAACTTAATCTTTGTATAGAATAGTTCCCTTTCCAAACTCTAACTTTGTTAAGAAAAGTTTACAATGGTGCACTTTAACCGGTTATCTTTTCACCAATGGTTTCACAAATTTTCTTATGGCATGTATTGTTTCGATAAATCACAATTGAAAATTTAAATCTTCGAGTTAGCTTCGATACCTGTTTTCCTCGAGCGGAGCTCGGTCACCCGCTGGTGTTCTCATATAAAATTATGACTTTATTTTTATCACAAAGCAATTCAAAGTTTTTTTTAAATTATAAAGTACCGACATTTTAAAGTAGAAAGATCTTTAACAGTGTGCTGGCTCAAGCATTACTCGAAAAGGCATATAAATGGGAGAGAGGCATTAATGAAAAACACAGAATATAAGCTCAGAGATGAAGTCTGGGTACTGTTTGCTTATATAGTTACCTCAGAGCAGTAGTAAGACTTTTAAGCCTGCAAATTACAGTAAGATATCCCGCTGTTGCTCTGAGGCTATGATATATAAATAAGATGAATTTTAAATACAAATGTTACTATTTTTGTTAATTTCATAAAAACACATTAAAATGTGAATGATTATATGATAAATTTTGTGTATAAATGTCTCTTTTTTTAATCTTTAGGAACCGAGAGGTACATATGTTGTACCATAAGTCTTTTTTTTTTTTAGAGGACGGGGTTAAAATTTTCACTCTAACCCTTTGGAGCCGGGTATTTTTTCAAGGTGTAATACATCTGGTATGACAGTTTATACCTTCTCTTTTCAATGGAAAAGAAATCTGTGGTTCAACTGTCGTACTACCGGGGTCGAAAGAAAAATTTCTATATGAACAGCCCGGATCCAAAAGGTTAAACAGTTATTCTTAGCAGTTGTTATTATGTTTGATATTCTGAGTAAAAATAGAAATCCTGTCAGAACTGTAAAAGAAGCCATTCTAATGTTGTCTTATAACTAGTGAAAAATTGCAGCGGTAGTCTCAGTTAAAGGGGGGGGAGGGGGGGATTGTATGTATCTATGGAAGTAAGAGAAAGAAAGCATTGGTGTGCTAAATGAGCAAGGCCATGCTCAAAGAGAGTATTTTAGGGGCTAAACCACTCCCATTTGGGTAAAAATAATAAAAATGAAAATAAAAATATTTATATTTAATTTAAATTAATTTTTCAGTTTAAATGTATTTGTAAAGTTTTTTTTTTTTGAAACATTGTCATTGAAGGTGACCTCTTTCCTGTTTACTTTATTGAACATTATTTCCTAATATGAAACCTGATAATATGTGTTATATAAAGAGAGTTTTTAAACTTTTTTCAATATTTTTTGCACTATACTGCATAATGCATACTTAAAATAGGTTTCATCAAAGGAAGTTATAAAAAAAATGAAGAATGGGCCCTCCAACATGGCCAGATGTTTCCTTCTTGTAGGAAGCTGGGGTCATCCCAGTATAAAAATGTCATACTAGTATTCATAATATTGCTAATAACCAAGGGTTCTGTGAAGTGTTAACCCCTAATCTCCCTTCTTGCTGGCCATTAAAAGGAATTATTTGGCCCACTTTTTTCCCTTTGCTTTTTGCTGACAGTGTAGGCAAGGATTTAAAAAATATTGAAACCCACTTCTTAAAAAAATCTGGTCACGGACCTGCAAATGAAGGAAAGATGTGTTGTGCCTAACAAAATGAAAAACAGTTTTAAGTAAAAGTATAGCTGAGAGTCAACTAGTTTCTACCAAATGAGCACAGTATTTGGTAGAAATAAATAAAGGATGGCTTTCACTGTGTCATTTACTCATAAATATTATAGTGCTGTTTCACTCATAAGCTAGTAAAAAATGACTGTTAGAAACCCAACTTCAGTTCTTGTTAGAGGTACATTTAACTTTTCCCCCTTTAGGCATTATATTTATATTAGAAGATTTTAAGTGAATATTATTTTCAAATGGTTAGTATTGTAATTTAATGTATTTCTTATTGCAGGCACTATTGTTGAAGTCAATGAAAACTCAGCATTGTCGTGGTTAGAATGTTGCTATTGTCACAAGGAAAACCTGTTACAAGATAACAAGTAAGAAATCGTTAAAATTCAATTGATACTCTGGACAGTCTTCCTAAAATTATTTACTCTTACTTTGTAAAGTAATGATTCTCTGGACATTATTCTCAACATTGTTTTCTATGTCTTTTGCTTAGTTATTTAAGGATTTGCATTTCAATGTTCAAACTTTTTTTGGCTTGTGAATACATTTTCTTCACATGTTTAAGAAGAAAAGAAAATGGAATAGGGGGCAGCGGCAGATAAAGAAAATGTTTAGTTTTAATTCTGTTTTCTTGATTTGCTCCATTTATTAGTGATAACTCTTGCTGAAATAGCATAAATGAACTTTGTGAAAATAATTTTCAATCCTTTGGGTGAAAAAACACCAAGATATTATTCTAATTGTTTTATCAAGACCTAAGTTTGATATCTTAATATATTTTGCATTCCCAGTTTTTATGTATTGTAAACAATGCTTGATTTTTTTTTCAAATGTTTTTGGCAAAGGGATATTCTACAGAGAAACAGGCATTTTGTGTTGTACATGATAGATCCTATATTTCATAAAAAATTATAGTTGGAAAGGGTGATGAGCAAATTTTTGTATACTTAATACAAAAGTATGTATACTTAATACAAATTTTATTGAAAAACAACAAAATCCGGGCCCACATATGTAAAATCTGTTTTCCTAAGCCAGAAAGAGCAATTGATACCCTCTCCCGACAAAGCCCTCTAAAATTCTAAACCTGCTGGGGAAAAGCCAGAGAATTGTCAGATGAAATGTTAGCCGGAAGCATTGTAGACCCAGCACATACTTCTGTCTTTCTTGATTTGAGTGCACGTTTTTATAGTTTTATTTATATCAATTTTCTTTTTCTACTAAATTTTCAATTGGCTCTCATTATGAGAGGCTTGCAACTTTTACTCTTTATTAGGCCTTTGACTAAAAACAATTTTTTTAATCATGGGTGTTTTATTGTTTATTCAATAAATATTTTTAAAAAAATTTGAAAATTACGTAGTTGGTTAATTTTTACCAATGTCTCTTTTAGTTCAGTTATTTATTGCGAAGATTGTCAATGTGTTGTCTCCAAGCCAATCCTGAATGTTAAATTGGAAGTAATTGTCAATTGCAAAACTTTGCCAGCAGTCTTAGTACTTGTTCAGGTAATTTTTTTTTCTCCAATTTCTTTAATACACTCTTTTTAAAATCTATCATAGAATGATTTTATAATAATTAATATTTACTATGTTCTACAGCTTTTGCCTTCAACAATAAAAAGAATGTTAAACATCAGTGATGACACCCATCAAGTAAGTTGTATTTATTTTCCCTCTGTTACTTTAACTAATGCTGCCTTCACACTGTAATCAACAATAACAAAGATCCGTTCGCCCTGGTTTTACGCCTTTATAATGTGCGAAATATGAAATTTCGAGTCAACCAAATTTTTGTTGCTTGTTTGCTTCTGGTTTAAAGCTAGCCTTAATTTTATGGAATTTAAATTTCTCTGCTGTAATTTTGTTACGTGGAATATGTTTGACCTTTTTCTCTTATTTTGAAAGTAAACAAATTTGCATATCATGTCATGAAATATGATGCTTACAAATTGCATATCTAAGCAATCCTCATTGGATGTCTTTTCTAATGAACTTAACCCTTTAACTTTCAAGTTATTTTGATGATTTGGGTGTACAAATTGTCAAATTTTTTTATTGAAAAAATCAAATGTTTAGTACAAAATAAAATGTACTTAGAAGTAAAAAATTGATATTTTGAAGCACATCGGTAAAATATTTAAAGTTTTGTAGCCACTGCATATTTACTTGAGGCGGCTGCCACTCAACATGGCAGTTGTAAAGTTCGCTTCTAGTCGAGCCTTATATTCTAAAAATGAAAAAAAAATTTATTATTTTCTAAAAAATAAATAAATGAAAAAAAAAATTAAATAAAAGTGAATACCTTTCAGTAATTCAGTCTTGTGTGGTATAACTGGAAACACTTTTCCAAGCGCAAACCCGAGAAACAGTCGGGTTTGACAAAGAGATGAAGCCGAAATAAACGTCTCCCGATATTTATTCGGGTATAACAATACGATGCACTCAAAAAAAAAAAAAAAAAATTACTGAGTAATACTCGGGCGTGACATTTTCGAACACCAGTGCTGTGCCCGAGATTATCTCGGGCATGATAGTTAAAAGATTAAGAGCAGTTATTTTTTAATTTAGCAGATATGATTTATCTATGTATGAATACATCAGTAGTATTGTTTGGAGCACCAATCGTTAATTCGCTAGTTTTGGATTTGTAACTAAAGGTTCAGATTTGAGATCTCACAAATACCTCTGTCATGTTTGTTAAAAATTAACTAGATTTTATTTATATATCATATATTCACAGCATATATGAAACACAAAAAAGTTGTCTTTATTCAAAGCTGATTAAAACAAATGCTGGACCTTGCCTCATGTGATTCATATTGTCAATTATACTATCAGAGTCAGATTTTGGCGAGATCTTGCTTTCGTGAGGAGCTGTGACCCAATTCTTCCATCTTTATCAAGGTCTCAGTGGTCCTATTGGTTTGACTGCTATTAAATTTACTCCTGACAGGTTGATCATAACTGGTAAACTGATGAACCTAAGATGACAATTTGAAAAATTAACTTTTTTTATTACTTTGAAAACTGATCTTTCACTTTAAAGAATATTTTGCTTGTTATAACTAAATAAAGAACATCAATATAATAAAACCAATAATCCCCATGAGTAAGGCAAATTGTTTTAAAGAGGTTCAAAAAGCTGCTGATTTTCAAATGTGGCTTTTCTCATATCATACAAGGTGTATAAAATATATAGAACTGTCTGTTCTCAAACTCAAGTTTTCTTGTGTCACATGAGCAGGAAAATTGTGGTAAAAAGATGGACTTTTTCATTTGTGAAGTTTCTTACTTATTTCGGACAGGGTCCAGAACTCTTGGACTCTCCCTTTGGCTATGCCAGTTTGCTGATATCCTTTTTGCTTAGTACAACTAGGGTCAGATAAAAGCTTGAGCATGTGGAGCATGGTCCCTGGGCACCTAAACTTCTAAAAACATTAAATCTGTAGCTGAAGTCTTTTAAAATCGAGTAATTTCGTATTGCAAAGCAACAATACAGTACTGGCCAGAATGCAAAAAACTGCGATGTTTATGAATGAACTAGAATAATGGCATTTAACCAAGTACATTTATTTTGTAGAGATTATTAATTTTATTTATCTAAGCACTGTATACATACATCATTGAGAAAGATATATTTGATGATGAAACCTTTTTTTTTTTTCAGTATAGCTTAGATAAGATCAGGCATGGAAATACATAATTTTCACAATACTCTGGTGTAATTTTTGTTATCCGAGAAATTTCCGAGCTGCGGCCCAAGGATCTGAAACCCTTTCTTCGCAATGGCAAGATGTAGGGATGCACCGATTAATCGGCCATAATCGGCCACTTTGCCGATTATTAATAATCTGTAAAATCAGGCCGATTAATCAGCGGATTTTATTTATTTTTTAATATTACTTTTAAGGTACACCTTTACTAAGAAATTATGATGAATGATTTTATTAATAGTAATGATTATCCTCACACAGTCGATATGAAGTTTTAAATAAATTTAATTCTCCTATTTTGAATAACTATACTCATACACGATTTTGCAACGCTTTTCATGTGTCGATGCTTTTCTCTTCAGCATAGTGCTTTTAGATAACCTCTAACTTTTAAAAAGTAAAAGTCTTGAATTAAATTGCTACTAATAAATTGAAAAGTTCAATTAAAGTACCCCTAAATTGCAGTGCTCACCACAGACACCCCTCCCCCCACCCACCTTTTTAAAATTTTATCTCTAGTTAGCATAATTAATAATGTGTTAATGTGACATTATTGACAAGATTTGAAAATTGGTTCTATGACATTCGATAAAATTTTGGTATCATTTTGGGCAAAGTAGGGAAATGAAAAAAAAAAAAAAGAATCTCAGAAATAAATTACGTACTATTTCTAAACTAAGATTTGTAAAAGTAAGAAAAAAAAAACAGTGACGGTGAAATTGGTATTAAAAACAATCATCCTTATCATTAATCGGCCGATTATCAACAGCCGATTAATCGGTAATCGGCCAATTTGCTTATCGGTGCATCCATAGCAAGATGCTTCATCACTGTGGAAGTGTGTTGTGTACTGGTTGACATTCATAAACGTTGGTCACTTCTTTTAGCATATCAGTTAATGGAACTGTTTATCTCGATGTACTAAAAGAGAAATTACCAACGTTTATGAATATCAACCATTACACAACATACTTCCAACGTGATGGAACATTTTGCCATTGCAAAGAAAGGGTTTCAGATCCTTGGGCTTGGCCTGGAAATTCCACGGATAACAAAACCCAGTCAAGGGTTAATTTTAAAGTGCGAAGTTGCTGAGTGTAACCCCACTTCACTTTCGGACTGTCACAAAGCTATAAAACAAGCATTGATTACAGAAATTACACTAAATTATTGCGAACTTTTATGTATTTCTATGAATGATTCTATACCAGCTGTATTGGACAAAAAAGGTTTCCACATCAAATATTGAACCCTTTCTCAATTATGTATGAATACAGTGCTTATATAAGTAGAAAAAAGAAAAAAGAAAATAATTTTTACAAAATAATTAGTTGGTTAAATGCAATTATTCTTGTGCATCCATAAACATTGCAGATTTTTGTGGTGAGTCATCCATTCTGGCCAGTACTGTGCTGCACTGATTCTTTTTTGTTGATAGCACGATATACCTGTCTTCTGCAGGCATCAAAATGCATACACAATCTCCTTTGTGTCATTTGCTACACATTCCATTTATTTGAAACAATTTCCTAAGTCTTGAAATGACTGTGTTTGACATTGATCGCCCTAGCAACATCTGTTATTTGTCACTTTTCTTCAATCTTACCAATGATTCATCTAAGTAATGCCAGGAAAATATACCAAAAATGTCAAGTTCGTCAATTGATTCTTTTCCGTTTAACTCTGTCTTAGAACGCGAACGGTCCTCATGGGTGTCATATAACAAACAATGTGGACTATCCAAAATTTACATACACAGAACATGTCTTACTGTATCCTGCTCTCATGCTAATTTCCATGTTTTCTTACCTTTCTTTCTCTGGCTGCTATCACTGCCTATGTCATTGGTCCTTAGCAATTGTCCACCAGTGCATATGTCGTATAATAAATACTTCTGATATTTGTCTCATTGTAACCGAGTGAAATTTGGTGACCATCTTATATTAGAATCTTTATAGTAAAATATTTTGATACATGTCATATAATAAAGTATACTAGAAAGCAACTTAACTTGACACTCAACGTCACTACGGGAGAAGCCAATAAGAGCTCACAAGCAGTTACCGATCTCCTCTAATTCGCCAAGTAAGCTGTGACGTTTTATCTAGCTCGTTTTTCATAGGCTAACGTCACGCTGACGTCACGATGTTTTTGTCAAGAAAGTTTACAGTCGAGTATAGAATTAAAGAGGGGGAGAGCACATAATAACAATGTCCTCTTAAGTCATAATGATCCCTGTGTACTATGGTGGGTTGATTTTAACTTAGTTTAAAAATCGAAAACGTTGTGTAATGTTATCAAATGCTTATTTCAAAAAATAGTTTTTAAATCAAAATTAATTTAGAAGGAGATTGAAAATGTCTCAAGATGATGAAAAATCTCCCCTGCTTGATGCCTTACCATGTAACTGTCCTAAAATGTAATGTGTAAGAATTCATGAAAAATATTGGTTTTTAAGCAATAATTTTCAAAGATTCCAAACTATTAGGGAAATTAGAGAACGAAAATCACTAGGAAGATCAAGCTCAGAGTGGTAATTAAAATAATAGATACTGAAGGTGCGAATGAGCATGTCAAACTATCAGAAGTAATGTATATAAATAGCCTCTACCTCAACAATACGAAAGCATTTGTAGTTATACTGCAGAAAGGGGAAAAACTGATTCTGATGAGGATTTCAATCAGCTTAATATCATATGATATCCGTTTTTTTTTTTCTTTTCATAAACAAAGAGATCTACTGTGCAACTATTTTTGCTACCGGCAATTAAATTAATTCATGCATAAAAATGTTTTAAATAAAAATAAAAATTCATTTTTACATATCTGATAATCCTTCAAGTGCCTTATGAAGGATTTTAATATCATACAAAATGATTTTTTTTTCTTTCATGAACAAGAGTTTTTTATTTAAAATTTAAGTGCTATTTTTCACATAAAACTGTGGGGACCTGGTGCGGTGCTCGAAATACATTTTGATTTCAAAACAATTTTTTTACTAGCATTTGATACTGATACACAACTCCGCTAGAATTTTGGATATTTAATCAAAGTTATAATTGACCTACCTGACTAAATACAACCAGCTATTTTGACCCTGATGTATCTAAAAACATCAATAATAACATTCATATAATTTTCATGTCATTTTTGCTTTTTACTGCATAAATATATGTGTCGTTTTTCCTTTCAGCCTCAGTGCAGCATTGGTGATGTTATGCATAAAAGAGTAAACTCTTTGCCCTGCCATGTTAGACACTGTGAAGTGAAAGGGAAGCAAAAATTGTTTTACCTCACAGAAATATCTTAGCACCCCATATGTTATTTTAAATTCATTGTAAATTTATCATTTATAACCTGACCTGTGATAACATTTGTAATAAAATTACCATTTTTTATTGTGTAAAAGCGAGCACTTTTTTAATAAACTTGGAAAAAGAGGCATCACATGGCTCAAAATTTTGAAATGCTTCCCATATTTTCCCCCAACTCTTCGTCTACAACTGAAGTCTTCAACTTGGGTTCCCCAAAACCCTAAGGCAAACACAGTTTTCTGAACACTTTTAAAGTTTGCAACCAATTTTGGCATTTTTGAAACAAATTTATGCATTATTAAATTTTTTTGGTAAGCGACAAATGTTGGAAGTCAGTTTCGAGGTTCCAACAATTAATAATACTGTAACAGATTTAAGCATAATTGAGAAGATAAAATGCTTATTGAATAGTGGTACTTGACTTGTAAGCTTTGGAAAGATCACAGCGCTTTTTTTTTCCAGAAAATTTTAACCCTTTGATTGTTATGAACGAGTTCAGCTCACAATCGAATCGTGCTTCATAATGCGCACAAACGAGTTCCGCTCGGGAGCAATATTTTGACCGAAATGGTTAGTGACGAGCACTACTCGCGTAGTGAAATTTGTATAACAATATGTAGGAACAGCTGCCACTTTCGACTACTGTTTACTCCTAATGCTGCGCGAATTAAGTAAACGGAAACTGCTCATTTCCATAACCGTCAAAGGGTTAAAGAAATTATTTGCACTACAGACGATTTTAAATTCTATCTGTGCCTGCATTAAGGTTCCTTGAAGTTTTGACGGGAGCCGCATAAGTGATCACTGTTTATTTCATCGAAGGGCCAAAATTTTAGTAATCTTTTAATTTTTATGGAAGATTAATTTCTTAAAGGCAGTTTGTTAAAAAACAAAATTATATATGTATATCGTGAGATTAGTACTAAGAAGTAGGTAACTAGTTTTTCTTTTTTTTTTCTTTTTGCTTTGATTAAAACCCAGGAAATTAATGTTTTCCCATGATTTTCAGGGAAAATGTGAAGACTTAATTTAAACTTTAACTACTATTATCAAACTTTATTTAATTAGAAGTATTTGTCTTCTTTTGAACAAAAGTTTTCAACAAAAGTGAAGCTCTCTATTTTTTTTTTTTTAAATTTGTAGTTACCTACTTATAGTACTCAGCCAATGATTTTTACATATACACACATATATATAGTTTAACCTCGATAGCTCGATACCCCTGGAGGAAAGGAAATCATGTAAATAATGTCCGTAATTCCAATGCTTAAACAGTTTTTTTCTGTATTGCTTATTTACTAGTGTTTAAGTACTTATCATTCATATTATAAAATCAATTCCAGTAAATATTTTTTTCTTTTCTTTTAAAAAGTGCATAACAAAATTAATACAGACAAATCACGCTAAGTCCCAAAGGACTTGCGAAAAGCTTTGAACTTTCGCTAGTTCGAGTTACAGGACTTTCCTACAGCCATCTTAAGAGTCTGGAGACCTAATGAAAATTTCGAGATAAATTATGATTCGAGTTATAAGGCTTTGAGCTATCGAGACTCGACTGTAGTACTATTTATTAATAGTACTACAGTTAAAATAAATAGTACTATTTATTAATAGTGCTACAATTAAAATAAATAGTACTGTTAATTTGAATACTACATGGAGAATAATTCATTATTTTTGAAGAGAATTAAAAGCTCCTTGTCACTCAGATTCATTAAAGACAAAAATCCTGCTTACCTGTGTTGGGTTGCCTTCTCTCTTGTTGGGACTACCATGTGTGTGTGTGTGTACTTTTCCAATCCCTTCCTAATCATAGCATTGCATCAACAGTACAGAATGTGATGGCCGCCCTTGGGTGTAAGGGGGAATTCTCCAAAAGAGCTCTTCCTAGAAACAAATTGAGTGGATTATCAACAAACCATAACTTAAAATTATTTGATATGATCATGCGAAATGATATTGTGTAGCAAAAAATAGACTGACACAGCAAGTGGATGTCGGCTTATTGGGGTTCCTGTAAAAGTGTGTCCAATTAGAGAGATTTTCGTTTATTGAAATTAGCATTGGGTTCCATTCGAAAAAAAAAAAAAACAAGGGTGTTCGAGTTAGCAGAGTTTTGGCTGTACATCCATGTCAATAAACTATAGAAAGTGTGTATGTATGATCCCTCTACAAACCCACAGCTTACGTTGGATCTTGATCGAGTTTGCTCTAAGGTACTTTTTCACTCGGGAAAGCTCGTACGCAGGGATAAAAATCTTCCGCGGATCCGCGCTTTTCCGCTTTTTGTAATTTTTTTTTTTCTTTCCGCGATCAAAAAATTTATGTTGCATCAAATTCAAAAAAAAAAAAAAAAACGCTCAAAATTAAAATAAAGCTTAAAATAAGTTGATTTTAAGTAGTAGAGGCTGAAATTATTTCCTACTTCCAAAATAATGGAACTGTTTTTAGGATGCAATAGGATTGAAATCTCAAGGATGATCTGCAAGTATCGGCGAACTATGTACTCTATTTTGGCATGCTGCCAAAAACATAAGTTTCTATCGTAGGAGGTAGAAATTAAAAAATTTCAGCTCAAATGTTCGAGATATTTAAAAAAATTGGGAAAATTATTTTGAAAAAAATATTTTAAGAAATTTTAAAATTTATTAAAATAACTAACGACAATGCAATATTAGAGAATTTATTTCTTGAGATTCAGGTGTCTAATTCATCAAAAATACACCCCCCCCCTTTTTTTTCCTACATTGTTGTGAATGACTTAAATTGTGAATGAACAATTAAAAAGTTTTAAAAATATTTACTTTTGATTTCACGGCGTAAATTAAGAGGAAATCTTGCATGACTAAATTCACATAATATGGAGAAAAAAATCTATCCGAATTTTAAGCCGCGCAATTTTTCCTCTTTTTTAACATTGAGCTGTTTTTCATCCCAGGGATGTTTTCAAATATCAGACAAGTTCCAAACTGTTCAAATTTTAATTTAAGTACTCAAAAATGGCAGAAATTGGTGTTTTCTACCTGAAATCATTACTGGATTTTCTTGATTATGGTATTTTTCCGTGCTTTCCAATAAGGAAAGCATGGAAAAATATCTCTTTAGCTCCTTCCTACGGTTTGAAAATTGTGTTGATATCTTCACCATGAAAAAAGATACAAGCATTTTTAAAAAAGTAAAAATCAATTTAAATTTGGATATTAAACATTATTTCCACGAGCTAAAGCTAATGAGTGAAAGAAATCTATATATATATATAAAGATGAAGGGCTCTGTTTGTATGTATGTAAGTTTGCAACCGATGTCTAGAAGCCCACACAGCACCTACAGATCTGAAACTTGGCACAAAAGTCGAACGTATCCCAGTAAAATGCACCTCGAACGCCGAATTCTAAATTTCGAATTAGTTATTTTTAAATTGATTAATTGGTCTTATTTTTGGTGTATTCAGCATGATTGGGGGGGGGGGGACTTTCCCCCACCCGAAACATAAAACATCGTTGGAAAGGGTTTTTTTTTTTTTTTTTCTGAAAAAGAAAAGTTTTGACCAGTTTCTATCCGTTAATTAGAACAGGAGATATTAATTACTCAAATTTAGTCAATTTTCAAGGCTTAAATCGACAGGCAAAACTGAAACACTAGGTCCCATTTTCCAGACAAACTGCTGTTTCGCCCCCTGACGTTACATAGTGGTTTAAATTTGCGTATAGAATTGATTTATTATAATATCTCCTGTTACTTACTTAACTTAATGTCTCTTTGATTGATTTGGCGAATTGTTTTAAACTTTAAACAGGACTTTTAATTGAATTTAAAAGGTTGTGGAGCACATTTGAATTAAAGAATATAATATTTTCACTTCAGAGGGTTGGAGTGAATTTAAATTTATTCAGTTGACTTCCTTCGCATTTATTGCACGGGCTTCGCCGTGCGGGTACTGAGTCATGGATAAGAAATAGCTGAGTAAATATCTGTTGTCGTCTTTTGCTTAAGTGAATAAAGAAATTTTTTGGTTTTGCTCTGATTCTTTTGCTGAAACAGGGGATTTAAAAGTTTCTCTTTTTGAATATTTTTTCGCAATTGATTTTTTTTTTTTTTTTTTTTTTTTGCACTGCCGCACTGGCAGAATAAAGTCACGAATTTCTGTAGTATTATTAGAGTTTTAGTATAGACTTTAATGTAATCAGGACTTTTAGATTTGGAATTATTTCAGAATGGTTGATGGTGTGGATTTTGATTGTCTGACTTCACTATTCTTTTGGGGCTTTTAAAGAATTTTTTCAACGTGGTATTTTTTGAAACTATTGGTCCAATTCTGATGGAGTTTAATAGAGAGAATGTTTCTCATTTTTATTGGGTTTTTAAAAATTATTTCCCTTATTCAGATAGATATTTTTACACGACTGTTGATGTTATTCGAAATCTAAAGCACTTATTCCATTAAAGATTTTTAGAAATCTATGTTTTTATTTTAATGGGGAGTTTTAGGCAACTTTTTCTTGTGGAGAGTTTTGGGGACTATTTTCCTCATTCTAATTTGTTTTTAGGGGTTTTTTTTTCATTGCTCTGATGGGGATTTTTAAGCCCTGCTGTCCTCGCCCAAAAAAGGATTTTTCGGGACTAATGTAGAGATTGCACTGAAAATCTTTGGGGGGTGCTTTCCTAATTCTACCATGGATTTAAAATTTTTCTGGACGCTATTGTGGGATTACTGCTTTTATCATAATGACACATTTAGCTATCCATGCATTAATTTCTATGAAAGAATTTAATACATTTTTTTATGATAAACTATTTTACATTTTTTGTGTTTGTGGTTGTCAGTGGATCAGGAGATGACTAAAAACCATACCAAAAATCGGTGTCAGCAAGTAATAATGCGTTTCCTTTTTCCTCCTTCGCTCTTCCACTGTCGAGTCATATTAGCAATTTATTGACCCAAAAGATTTATTTATCTTTTCTTGAAAATATGTATTTCTCTTCGAAACTCGTTGCCTATTTTTCTGGATATTTTTTGTCCCAATTGCCCTATAAAATACTTTTCCCGGGGAAGGACCCCGGACCCCCCACTTTTTCTTCAAGCACAAATATGCATCTCATACCAGTTTTTCGAGAAAGCTGTTATATATTTGTCATTTAATGTAAATTTGCTAGCGTAGAGTTTTATTATACGTCGCTGCTTTTACACTTTAAATAAACTTACTTTTTCGGAATGACATAAATAACAATAAGTTACTTATGGCTGTTTTTTTCTTTATTTTATTTTATTTATGTATTTATTTATTTTTTTTTTTAGGTTAGTGTTTTTTTTTTTTTCGTCGTGTGGGATGGGGTGGCACTACGAATTACCGCTCCGGTGACAAACACCCATGCCAGCTACGCCCCTGTATTAACTCCCTTAAAATTTTCGATGTCGTGGTCTTCGTCATGACACATCCTTCCCTCCCTCAAGGGCACGCCAACTTTCTTTAATTTGATCGGAACCGATTAAATTTTTTGGAACACGATAGTAATCAACGAAATATTCCCTCATTTCCCTTCTACTAGATGGCAGCACCTTGTCTGCCGAAATTCCCGCTTCCCCATCTCTGGTGGGCGAAGTCGTTTCCTTCGCCTTTGGTGACCTAAATCAAAAAAGCGAGAGTTGTTCCGTCGGAGCGGGTTTTTTTGGCCGTGGGCTTGAAAGGGAACCCCAAATCTGCCCCTGGCCCAAATGCTTCTTTCGGACATAACTTTCCCGTATGGGTCGAGCCACCTGCGGGTCAGGCGGTGCAATTAAGCAGCGAATGAAAAAAAGGTCGGCGAAGATCCTAACCTCGAAATAAGAAGCATCCAAAAGTGTGAATAAGGTGAGCAGTTAATGAGGCTGGCACGTGGCCGCATTAAATGGGAAAGAGAAACCTTGCATTTCATGATTGTAATCAGATACCTCAAACCTCGCTCTAAACCGCATGCTAAGGAGATAGTTTTGACTCAAGTTTTGTGACTGAAGCAAAGAATACAGTGCCACATCCCACGGTGGGAGATGGGGGAGTTAAGGGGTTTTAGCTTCTCCCAGAAGTATGAAGCGGAACCTCCTTGGCAAAATCAAACTGCTTCAAATTGCGTTTTTCGTACTTGACTTTCAGAAATTTACTGGGAGATAGCCCCCAACTGACTCCTTCATTTCAACGAAAATAACTTGAGTTTTTTTTCTCGAAGACTTCAAATTCGTAAACCTTCTGAAGGTGGATCACTTAGTCCCTTCCAGAAAGCAATTCTTGGTGCGCCAATGAAAGAAAACACGATAGAGGTGTCAATGCCTCCTCGTCAAGAGAAACGGTGCAACCCCCTTAAAACCTACGGAGCATCCCCCACTAAAAGACTGAAAACCAAAACTCTTATCCCCTGAATATTTCATTGACGCTTAAAATGTTGTAATTGAAGTTAGTGCTTGGAAGGGAGAAGGAGTGCCCAAGCCCATCCCCATCCTTATCTCTCTAAGAAGAACGGTGGGCACCTCAAAAGCTACGGATCATCCCGCATAAAATGACTAAAAACTCTTAAAACGCTTGTCCCCCTAAATATTTTAATGACGCTTAAGGTTTTGTAGTTGAAGTGAAATACTGTAAAATTCCTTCAGGACGGATATTATGACGGGACAAAACACTATTGTTCGCAAAAGAAGCTATCCGCAGGTCAGAGATTTCATAATTTTATTTATTTTATTTGTTTATTTTTTATTCGTAACGTAAATATCTTGATAGTATTCTCAACATCTGAGCAAATTTTTAATTTACTAGTTTCTAGTATAATAATTAGTGTCATTTTATCTCTACCAGCGGGTGACCGAGCTCCGCTCGAGGAAAACAGGTGTCGAAGCTAACTCGAAGATTTAAATTTTCAATTGTGATTTATCAAAACATCACATGCCATAAGAAAATTTGTGAAACCATTGGTGAAAAGATAACCGGTTAAAGTGCACCATTGTAAACTATTCTAAACAAAGTTTCGGAAAGGGAATTATTCTATACAAAGATTAAGTTTGAAAAGTCATAGAAAATAAAATGTAAGTGATAATAAAAGAAAACTATACAATTAAAGAAATGGTACAAAGTGAGCAGTGTAAAGATTGAAGTGTGTTGAAGTTCAATATTTTTGACAAATTTATTTAGAAAAACCAACCCCGTGATTCCTCGTGACCAAAAACCCCAGACCCCCAAGTTTACCGGGTTAATTAATTCTGGGGCGATTTTTGACTTGGCAACCATTCCTCGTATTACCCCTAACGTGTACCAGGGGACCGAACCCGCTCGGTTAAAAAAAAAGAGGTTTGTAAACTCGTGTTTTTTTCTAAAGTGCGAAGTACTTATTTAGATGAACTTGAAAAGCATTTTTGACCCTTTGGTTGCAATTACGCATTCAAAACAGCCGTAATTTATTTTAAAAAACACAACCCTATTTAATCCATGCTCACCGTAAAATCACACCTAATTTCATTTCATTTGGCGCCGAAGGCGCGAGAGGTTTGATGCAATTGGATGCAGATTCTCTGTTCTCCAGTACGCATTTGGTTCCAGTTGGTTTTGACTTTCACTTCACTTCACACTCCAGGTTCCCCCCCCCCCCCGTTCATACCACAACTCGCTTTTTAACCGGGATGGTGCCCTGAAGAACGCTCTGCTCATTTTTAAACCTGGCCCAAGGGCCGAGCAAACCCTTGGCCCAGCACCCCCCAGAGGTTTCGTTTCACTTGGAGGATTTTGTGACCACGAACATTTTTAACGCCCCCCAGTCACCATTAATGAAGACGGTGGATCTTTGATCGGCGGCTAAATGATCGACCCGAGACCCTCCGGTTACGAGTCCGACGACTAACCGATTGGACTACCGCGGCCTCAGGCCCCTACATAAACGAGCCGACGCATCAAGATTACCACTCAGGATCCAGCGCGTGTGTGAGGATTGTCTTTTCTGGCCAGTTATCGATTTTTGGTAACTTTTTACGTAAATTAACAAAGCTTGGCAATCTCCCGAAATTTTGCTCTGGTAACCCTAATTCCTCAACAATGAAAAATGAAAGTGAAAGTTAATGAGTTGGATCCAAAGTGGTGAAACTTAAGCTTGATGCGTCGGCCTGTCTATATAGCGGCTCTACCGCTGCCCATACCCAATTCTAAATTTATTTTGATCGATCTCTTTTAAATTTCAAACCAATAACAATTCTATCATGTTGCCAAAAATTATTTGTTAAATACCATAAAAACATAAATTTACGCTGATGTGATTAAATATGAAATCCATTGTTAACACGCGGTTGCTATGAAACAGTGTAACAATAAGAGTAATCATAAAGAAAATGGCGTAGTAAGAAATCTTCTCAAACTTTTAATGAATCCTATCTGTAACTCCGAACTTTTCGACCGTAGCGCTTCAAAACCGACGCCAATCGATTCCCCGTGGCCAAAAACCCCAGACCCCCAAGTTTACCGGAGTTTATTTATTCTGGGGCGATTTTTGACATTACAAACATCTCTCGTATTATAGTATCTCCATATATTATTTCTCTAAGCCGAATCCTATACCCGGTCGGAACTCGCTCATTTCTTTATCGAATTGCATGAAAATTTATGATTTTGAAGCTTATCCCGCGGGCTATTGACGAAAATTAGACCCACCCTCTAAAAAGTGTCGGTTCGTTTTTTATTCGAACATCAATTTTTGGGCACAAAATTGACTCTATCTAGCGAAATAATTGTCGTATCGTCTCCATTTTGATTTCATTCGAAAGATTAAAAAAAAATGCGTTCTTTAGAACGTTTCTCCGCTAGCGCCGCTTAACGAGAATCTCGAAAATCCACGTTTAAGCGACTTATAAGCGATTGAAGTTTGAAAAAGTTAAATTTTTTGCTCAACTGTCAAAATCGTTACATTGTTGCTCAAATCAATTTTAAATGCGACATTTCAAGCCAAGGCTTAGCTCGGTAAACCTTAATTGTAACTTTTATTGTTTCAAAATACTATGGTAGTTTTGCGATAACGTTAGTATTTAGTTTAGTAGTAGCCTTGGGTATTTGATATCACTTTTGTAGTAGTTGTAAAAGTGAACGTGTCTTTGATCTCTTTGAAAAGTTGTCAGAACGACGTCAGTAGATGGCGATGTTGTGCAAATGAAGCCAATAAAAATTGTCGTATTAAATTTTAAGTTTAGAGTTTTTTTTTTTTTTTTTTGCGGAATTCCGCACGGGTCACCTAGTAGGATATATTATTTCTCTAAGCCGAATCCTATACCCGGTCGAAACTCGCTCATTTCTTTATCGAATTGCATGAAAATTTATGATTTTGAAGCTTATCCCGCGGGCTATTGACGAAAATTAGACCCACGCTCTAAAAAGTGTCGGTTCGTTTTTTATTCGAACTTCAATTTTTGTTCACAAAATTGACTCTATCTAGCGAAATAATTGTCGTATCGTCTCCATTTTGATTTCATTCGAAAGATTAAAAAAAATGCGTTCTTTAGAACGTTTCTCCGCTAGCGCCGCGTAACGACAATCTCGAAAATCCACGTTTAAGCGACTTATAAGCGATTGAAGTTTGAAAAAGTTAAATTTTTTGCTCAACGGTTAAAATCGTTTTACCATCGTTGTTCAAATCAATTTTAAATGCGACATTTCAAGCCAAGGCTTAGCTCGGTAAACCTTAATTGTAACTTTTAATGTTTCAAAATACTATGGTAGTTTTGCGATAACGTTAGTATTTAGTTTAGTGGTAGCCTTGGGTATTTGATTTTAATATAGGGTATCACTTTTGTAGTAGTTGTAAAAGTAAACGTGTCTTTGATCTCTTTGAAAAGTTGTCAGAACGACGGCAGTTGATGGCGATGTCATGCAAACGTACAAAATTTTACATTTTTTTTTTTTTTTTTTTTTTTTTTTTTTTTTTTTTTTTTTTTTTTTTTTTTTGCGGAATTCCGCACGGGTCACCTAGTCAAGTTATATTGTATCAAGTTGCATTTCTGAACATTGTTTGGCACTAACGATAGAAAACTTTCGGTTTTATAATTTTCACAATATTCTATTCTTGAAATATCCTTTTTTTGAATCCAACACGATGAAAGCAGCATGCTATTGTTTAGGGTTTAACTTCTCTCCAAGTGTACTTCACCCTAGGTGATCCCATTCAAAATATCAACTGTTTTGAGGATCGATATTAGTTTTAGCGTTTTTCGTCTTATTGATCAAATGCTTTAAATCTAGCTGTCTGTAATGAATTTTGAAAGGCCGAATTCCAACATTCATAAAAAAAGGTTTTCATTTCGAAGCTCAGTTTGCGATCAAGAAGATAGTCTCTACATTTTTTAAATGGGAAGTTGCATTATCCATTAAGAAAATAATATGCCGCTTTTATCTAGCAAACTTTACATCCTTAGTTACTCGCCACAATACTGGTTTACCGATTGTCATCCGGTTTCTTTAATTTGACTCAAGGTCCAATCAAGCTAAAGTAAAGCCCAGATCCTAGTAAAATTTCGTGCTCTTCTTACTAGAAAATCAGCATATTTTTAATGTAGTACTTATACAAGAGGGCAAAAGGGTAGAAATGTACCATTTTTTTGAAGGCCCTAAAATTATGGTGCCCATTTCCGCAGACCAGTAGGACCGTGTGTTAACCTGGCCTTAGTTTAAATACTTGGTAAGTGATAAATGTATTAAATGCATACCTTTAACGCACTAGGGTCTGGTTGCTTTCCGGGTGACAACAGGTTTCCATTTCTTGCCATTCATATTTTTAAAGTAGTAGTTATACAAGAGGGCAAAAGGGTAGAAATTTACCATTTTTTTGAAGGCCCTAAAATTATGGTGCCCATTTCCACAGACCAGTAGGACCGTGTGTTAATCTGGCCTTAAATTAAATACTTGGTAAGTGATAAATGTATTAAATGCATACCTTTAACGCACTGGGGTCTGGTTGCTTTCTGGATGACAACAGGTTTCCATTTCTTGCCATTCATGTTTTTAAAGTAGTAGTTATACAAGAGGGCAAAAGGGTAGAAATTTACCTTTTTTTTTTTTGAGGGCCCTAAATTTATGGTGCCCATTTCCACAGACCAGTAGGACCGTGTGTTAATCTGGCCTTAAATTAAATACTTGGTAAGTGATAAATGTATTAAATGCATACCTTTAACGCACTGGGGTCTGGTTGCTTTCTGGATGACAACAGGTTTCCATTTCTTGCCATTCATGTTTTTAAAGTAGTAGTTATACAAGAGGGCAAAAGGGTAGAAATTTACCATTTTTTTTTGAGGGCCCTAAATTTATGGTGCCCATTTCCACAGACCAGTAGGACCGTGTGTTAATCTGGCCTTAATTTAATTACTTGGTAAGTGATAAATGTATTAAATACAGACCTTTGACGCACTGGGGTCTGGTTGCCTTCCGGATGACAACAGGTTTCCATTTCTTGCTATTCATACTGGATCTAAGCAAAATTGTTAATCGTGGGGGGGGGGGGGAGATTTCTCTCCAGAACAGCCTTCCTTCCGTTAGGATAAAGTTTTCTGCTGCAGAGTTCTGTGAAACAAATGGGTTTCATCAACTTTATAAAAGGTAACATAAATTTATCCATGTTTATTTTATTAAAAATTTATTTTTTTACTCCCGAACAAATTTGTCTACAAAAAATTATGTAGCATCAGTGTAATTTACCCCAAATAGCGTCCGTGTACGATGTACGTATCTAAAGGTGTTTGAATGAGAGAGTCGGAGAGTTTTCTAATGCATTGTAGGCTTACTGCCGGGGGATTAATACCCTTGGTTGCTTTCAATTTTCAAACATGTTTTCACTTCAAAAACGCGAAAAACGTTTTACAGGATTTAATTAATGTCATCCGAAGACGCAAGTTAGCCTAAGAACAATCTCGAGCAACTCTCCTTTCAAAAAAAAAAAAAAAATCAAAATCGGTCCATCCGTGTAGGCACTAAAGTGCCACAGACACACAAAGACACGTCAAACTTATAAACCCCTTCCTTGTTGCATCGGGGGGTTAAAAACAACGTTGGAAAGCACAAATGAGCAGGAATACAGTCTGTTTAAAATTAAACAGGATGTTTAACTTCATTACATTTCAGGTAATGCTGTATAGCAGAAGATAGGGAAAACATCATCTTAACATTAGAACAGTTATATTTTATCTTATTCCAAATTTATGTTTTGAGATGTTTTTATTTAATATGAAAGGGAAGTTAAAAAAAAATAATAGAAAACGAAAATTCTTCTTACAGCAAGGCATAAGATATTTTAAAAATAAAACCCACTCCAACAGGTTATAGATAAAGAAACACATAAAAGTTCAACCTTTTATCTGAAAACAATATTTCACTTCTGTCGGACAATTACGAAATGCGTTTTGATCTATCTAAAACGTTTTGATTTTCATTGAAAGCTGGATTTAAGAAGGCTTCCCAATAGGTCAGATTAAAAGTTAAAAACATTTCTTCAGATTGTCATTTTTTACTTTCATTTCTATAAAATCCTTCTCCTTCAAGTTTCAATTTGAGCATCTGGCTGTGTTGTAACGGCTCGGACACCTTAGAGATTAGGTTTTGACTGAAAGATTTTCCACGGTGTGTCACTTTTTCCCGCCAACTCAAAGAATTGGATTTTAATCCGAGTAAGGAATTCGAATAAAAACTGTCGAGTATTTTTCTGTTTATTATTTCTGTCATTTTATTTTGAAGTGATGTAGTTGTCATTGTCATAGATGAAAAAAAAAAAAAAAAAAACCCCACACATTAATTAAAATAAAAGCAAGATAACCTTTCTGACAAACACATCGATTTCACGTATACATTATAGTGACCGCCGTTCATATAAATCATATTTGTTCTGAACAGTTTAATGAAGTGGATAATTCACTAAAGCAGGTAATTCAACAAAGATTAATTTTGTTGTTTTTGACGCTGCTATTCATCAAAACGGCTGATTTGAATACTGATGCAACTAATCGGCGTCCACTATGCAAGATATTTAATTTAAATTTTCAAATGTGTTAACAGAAGCAAAATTTTACACAAAAAATTCCAAAAAAAAAACCCCACTCGCTCTTTAAGATTTCTAGGAGATGCCCATACTAAGATGACAACAATGTTTCATTTATTCATTTGAAGCGTTTAGTTGCAAAAATAGGTAGGGTAAGTAGTTTTCATAATTACACCCACACAGAGCACCGCCAATTATTTTTTTAGGCATAGTGGTTTGTAAAGAAGTGTCTGGAATAACGTAAATTAATTTTCTACCAATTTCTACAGATTATTATGATTTTAAGGGAAAGTGTGGGATTTTTTAGCATGTAATCTAAGTTTACTTTTAAGAGCTTTAATAGAAACAATGAGCGTTCCATTGTCCGGTTGATTTTTCTGATAAAGGCTGCTAATATTGATTGCGGTCATACGGGTTTTCTGTTTAAACACTAGGGAGAAGGCAAACCTACCTAAAAAATTATACGCTCCGCCTAATTAACGGGCTATTTGCCCCTTTGATAACCCAACAGGGGGATATTCCCCACCTTAGATATAAGTATAGAAGATTTATTTGGATAGTTGCACCAAAAGTTTGCAATGTATACTCAAAGATGCAGTGTTTGTGGAAAGTTTCAAAAACAAAATAGTGCTAAAAGCCGTAAGTATATGTCAAAATCATGCAAAATTTCATTTTCTTAATTTAAAGTAAATATTAATTTTTATTACGGTACTCATATAATGATTTGCATTAATTTTGCTAACCACTGCAACTTTTCTCAATTATTCTAAGTATTATGATGTCATTTTAAGTGGAACAATCCTGGTAAAGTGGGGTGAATTGCCTTTCTGTCAGAAGTTTGAGTGTCTCAGATAACTGATTTTATTTGTGAAATGAAAAGCTTTTGAAAGAAACAGTAAAAAAAAATCGATCTTTAATTATCCTAAAACATTAGAATATAGATGGTATTCAGAAGAAAAAAAAAACTCTTTGAAGTTTTTTTTCTACTACGGAAAAAGTTCAAAAGCTCAATAATAGCGAAATCGTGATGAAAGATATAGACATCAAGAAAAAGGGAAATGCAAAAACTGTTAAATCGCTTCTATAAAATAGAATTTTTCCTGAATTCAGTTCTATGCCACAATGGAGAGAAAGTCTTCCAAACGCAGTTCGATAGAAATCGTACGGTATTATACTCCGAAATCTGTGGTCGAAAATCTTCTGTGATCAAAATTTATGTTTTTCTATGTGTGAGCATATTTAAAAGAAACCGTAAACAAATACTAAAAACTGCGTCGGAAAAAGTGTGAAGTTTAAAATATATATAGTAAAATCGGAAATGGTTTCCTGATGCAAAGATTGTGTTTATGATTGTCACACAACAAACTATTTTTCATTGGAGTTTTAAAGTAGATTAAAATTTCATCAAGAACTTTTTTTGTGATTGCATCATATTTAATACGTCATTGCAAGCTATAGTCTGCCCATGAATTAGTGATCTAAGAAAAATATTTGGATGAAAGAAATCCGAATTACTTACGTAACATTTATAGAAGTTATTGGGAGTAAAATGAAATTCAAGAATCTGGGGTTGCGATCATTTCAGTTAAAAAATTTAAACATAAAATTTCAGCTTGAATTTTAAATTTAAAAAAAAATCGAAACTTGGTTTGGTCACGCGGGATGTTTTGTAATTGAGTGTACCACTAAAGGAAGCTAGAAAACAACTGTTAGTTAGCATTTCATAAATCAATAGTTGACTTCAAACAAACATTATTTTATTAGTTTTTTTTTTTTTTGATTGCCAGCGCAGTCTATAACACTGCAAAAAATAAGTTGTTGCCAGTATAATAAGCAGAGTTTCTTGTTTACAACCGTAAAATGCACAGTAAAAAAAAAACTGTAAAACTAGCAATTTTAGTTTATTTCTGTAAAATTAGCAATATTACCATAAAATTAGCAGTATTATGCAGTAAAAACAACAATATAATATTGGCAGCAGAGTTTCCAGTTTAAAACTGTAAAATGCACAGTGATAAACTGTAAAACTAGCAATTTTACAGTCTACTGCTGTAAAATTAGCTGTATTATACTGTAAAAACCAGGGCTTCGGAGTCGGAGTCGGACTGATTTTGGACCAAAGGAGTCGGAGTCGGAGTCGCTGAAAAACTTGTCGACTCCGACTCCGACCACCTCCGATTTGGATGAAATTTTATGGAGGTGAAAACATATCTTTGAAACTAACAGATTAAAATTTTCAGCGTCCAATATCCAAATCCTAAGCATATAGGATCATTAAAAAGGGCTTCAAAATGGCGGGTCTGCTTTGTGAAACGAATTGCTATGTTTGGGCTTATGCAAGTGAATAAAAAATTTTTGCAGCAAAAATGCAATGTGTTAAAATAAAGTCTGGCCATTTAACAAGAAAAGGATTAGTTTTGTACGGAGTCAAATGACAAGAGCGGCACTTGTCTTTTGCTCTGGAGAAAATGGACTTTTTGGGAGGTCACAGTGACCTCCGAAAATTGAGGTAAATGTGGTGAGATTACCTGCGAGAATTCTTGAGAAAATTGAACTTTTTGAGAGGTCACAATGACCTCCCATGACCTCCAACTGGGATTCCCCAGCTTGCTACCCACCCCCTCTAAAGTGAGTCCTGGCAACGATCATGAATAAAAACGAAACTTTTAAAAATGGACTTAATATTTCAACCTTTGCTTAGGGTTTTTCCCCTCTTCACATTTGGGTAAAAAAAATAGGTAATAAAAAAAAGTAGGAGTCGGGAATTTTAAAATCCCGGAGTCGGAGTCGGAGTCGACCATTTTTCCTCCGACTCCGCAGCCCTGGTAAAAACAAAATCTATTTTTTACAGTGTATGAACCTATTTGATGCTTTTTTGAAGCCGAGTCCACAACACTCGACTGCAAACTTTCTTGACTATAGAGAAATAAGCTGAGACCAAACGAAGGAAGTAGTTCCTTGCGCGGTGCCCGAATTTCGGGTGAAATTAGATCCTCCCCTTTAGAAATCGGATTAGAGTAGAGAAAAATATAACGTTAAGGATGCACAAATAAGCAGGGATCCTGCAGACTTTGGCTTTTGTCGGATGTCTGTGCATCCATAAGCTCAAAAATTTTTTTGCATTGAAAAAGGCCTTCCTTGTAACGCCGAAACACGTGTCTGCAGTATCCCTGCTTATTTGTGCCTCCCTTACGCTTTATTTTTTTCTACATCAAAAGCACAAAGGTATTTGTGAACTCGTATTAGAGTGTTTGATCTACGCATATGTAGCCTTTTTTTTGTCATAATATTCGTAATTTTCTTAATATTTTCAATTTTACGAACGGAGTAGCGCGGAAGCGTAATCTATTTGAATCGAACGCGCCAGCCAATAAGAGTTCACGCACGGTTGGCGATCTCCTCTAATTCGCCAAGAAGGTTTCTGTTAACTCCGTTTTTCTTCCGCTCGTAGTGAGTTCAGTGGCAACTTAAGTTGCTGTCGATTATATTACCCCCTGATGACCTGGCGCAATGAAAACACCACATCACCATTTTTACGTTCACTCTGGCTTCTCTGACCTTGCATTTTTGAAGAAAGAGAGCTTTGGCCTTTTTTACGCATTTTGCTTGATATTGCGCTCTTCCCCACATTGCACTTTTCTCCAACCTGATTTTCATTCCTAATCACATGTATTATTTATGCTTGAAACATAATAAATACTGAAAAGATATGTACTTAATGTCAACATAGGAAAAATTGCAACTCATAAAGTGATAATTTCCAACGTACAAGAACTAAACCACCTGATTATTGCACTATTGTAAATACTGAAAAAACACGTAGGGGAATAAAGTTTACAAATACCTTTGTGCTAAAGATGTACAGAAAATAACAACGTTACAATGCACAAATGAGCAGGGATACTGCAGACACGTGTTTCGGCGTTACAAGGAACGCCTTTATCAATGCAAAAAAGTTGTGAGCTTATGGATGCACAGACATCCGACAAAAGTCCGACAAAAGCTTTTGTCGGATGTCTGTGCATCCATAAGCTCACAACTTTTTTGCATTGATAAAGGCGTTCCTTGTAACGCCGAAACACGTGTCTGCAGTATCCCTGCTCATTTGTGCATTGTAACGTTGTTATTTTCTGTACGTAGGGGAATGTGAGACAAAGTGAAATAATTAAGATAACAAACCTGTTTCAAAATGAACTAATTGGAATTTTGCTCGGAAAATCAGTGTACATAAAGAAATACTAATGTATTTTATAGTACCACTATCGTTGAAATATGCTTCTTCATTTTTAGCAGTTGTTTTGCTCCTTTTAAATAAAGGTGGAAATTTTTTACTTCAAAAAACCATGGGGCAAAGTGAAAAATACCATTTTTTTTTTTTTTTTGCAATGAAACATTTTCTATTTGATGAGTTGCAGTAAAATTTTCATCAAATAAACGCGTAAATGAAAAAAAAATAAGTAAATTATTAATGAAAAAATCAACTAATAACCAAAAAAAAAAAAAAAAAAATTGAAATGAATTAGTTAACAAATGAGAAAATGAACTGCAAAATAAGCGAAGGAATGAATAAATAAACCCAAAGGGAACAGTTTAAGTTAATAAGTAAAATAATATGAATAAATTAATAAATGAAGAAATACGTACGTGATTTTGCAAATGAATGCATAAAACGAAATGAGCTATTTGACTTCGCCCCATCCACTAAACCCCGCGTACACTTGACAAATTACATTGAACATTTAAAATAAAAACATGCCTAATATAAACTAAATAAGGACTGTACTGGACATTAGTAGATCTCATTTAATACTGAAAATAACTACAAAAAAATAAATAAATAAATAAATAAATAATAATATCAAAAAATGTTTTCGAAAAACTACAAATATTACAACAAAGGTATCAAATTTCGAAAATGATTTGTATATTTTTTTTTTCGTTGATCTTTAGAGCTATTTAGTTTTTGACACGAATCAAGTTTTTGTCAGGGAAGTCAGTTAAAATATTGCTAGATAGGTGGCACTGCAAAGTATGAAAATATTCTACCATTTCACTTTGCCCCACATTCCCCTACTTAATGTTAACACAAAAGAAATTGCAACTTATAAAGTTATAATTTCAAACGTACAAGAACGTTGCAACCTGATTACTGTTGCATTGACACGTACTTAATGTTAACACACAAAAAGAATTAAAACTTATAAAGTTATAATTTCCAACGTACAGGAACGATGCAACCTGATTACTGTAGCATTTTTACTATTTTTTGGAAGGCAAGCAAATGCCTATAGCCTCCACAACTGCAGGTCAAACCACTTTTTCTGCTCACAACAGAAAGCATCAATTTATGGACAACTAATTCTGTCATTCTCCATAGATGTCGGACACTGTTAACGTACACAGCTAATTTAACAGTAATAAACACTAAAATTGCTAACTTTTTAATAGTAGACTAAAATTGCTAGTTTACAGTAATAAGCTGCAAAATTGCTAGTTTCACAGTTTATTACTGTGCATTTTAGTTTTAAACTGGAACTTCTACTGCCAGTATTATGCTGTTGTTTTTACAGTATAATACTGCTAATTTTATGGTAATATTGCTAATTTTACAGTAATAAACTGCAAAATTGTTAGTTTTACAGTGATAGACAGTAAAATAGTTAGATATACAGTTTATTACTGTGCTTTTACAGTTGGAACTTCTACTGCCAGTATTATACTGTTATTTTTACAGTATAACACTGCTAATTTTATGGTAATATTGCTAATTTTACGGTAATATTGCTAATTTTATAGTAATAAACTGTAAAATTGTTAGTTTTACAGTGATATACAGTAAAATAATTAGATATACAGTTTATTACTGTGCTTTTATAGTTTTAAACTGGAACCTCTGCTGCCAGTATTATACTGTTATTTTTACAGTATATAATAGGGTGAGTTCTGGTAAGTGCGTCCACGGGGTAAATGCGTCCACTGGGAATTATATGAACACTGTCCTGAAATGGCTTCTGCAACACATCGACTATGTTAGATAACTGTCTAATGATAATTTCAATAGGTAGAATTCAGGCCTGGATTCAATAGACGAAACACAATCAGAGACAACTTAAATGTCTTCAAAAAAACTCTAAAGTAAAGATTGAGAAGGTTTTGTTTCAGTTTCTCTTGTAGTCATACCAAGCAATTGAAGTCAAGAAATGCAAGTTGTTTCTTTTGAGTAATAGCTACTAATAACATACATGGGGTATTTTGATCAAATACTCTAACTAAAATTTGTTTATATGACGGTACGCACTTTCCCTTTCTTTAAAGTAAGGTGGGGGTAAGTGCGTACCATTATGATGGGGCAAGTGCGTACCACTATCATGAGGCATATGCGTACTATTATTCGGAGCAAGTGCGTACCATTATGATGAGGCAAGTTTGTACCATTACGTGGAAAATCCGACTCTCGTAATTCACCTTTAATTTTGCTTATAACTCTTTTATAAGCCGATTATAAATCCGACGTCATTTCCATCAAGTATTTATATTTACATTGAATGCGGCATAAGATTTCAATTTTATTCATTATCTCTGAAATATATTGGCTTTTAGATATCAGTTAGTAAATTTTTCGTTGAAAATAGCGATCATAAGCTATACTTAATTTAAACCAGAATGACAAATGAAGCAATGAAATTAAGTGAAACACTAAATAAGGAACCAACTGATTCAAAAAACGAAGGTGGAGTAAGGAATAAATTATATTTAAGAAAATTAAGAACACCTTGTGAAAAACTATTTCAATGTACAAGAAAAAAAAAGTACAAGTATCATATCATGATCAATTATTTTCTTTTTTTTTTTTGCTCTTTATTTTGTGTTTTTTCTTACTGCTGCTGATTCTAATAAGAAAAATATTTTAAAACCGTATTTATTCAAAAAAAAAAAAAAAAAAACGAATTGTTCACTCAGGTCACCTAACGATCTACCATACAAATAGAATTAAAGAAAATCACAGGGGTACGCACTTACAACAACGCTATTGGACGCACATGTCTCATCTTACATTTAAGAAGGGGTAAGTGCGAACCCTGGCTTAAACACAGACTGATTAATGTATTAAACCAAAATAAACTATGTAGACTATAAGTGATTATTACTAAATAAAAACAACTTACATTTGCTCACTTGGTCTTATTAAAAGGACAAAGGAAGAATCACAGACACAACTCTCTCAATCTTCAAATCACAGTTGTTCGCAAGACACGTGGGATATCACTGATTGCGTTTCATCCATGCAAGCAAGTGCTGATCTCTAGTATTAGGAATTATCCCAAGGCAACTACCTAACATATTTAATATGTGCCAGAAGTTTTTTCCTGCTCATATTCACATAATTTAAGGTGGACGCACTTACCCCGCTAGGTAGGGAAAGTGCGTACCTTAGAATAGGTGTCATAAACCAGGTCACAAAACCTATGCTTATGGTTTATTTGACATATTATATGCTTGAAAATCTTAGTAAAGGATCTGGAAAGAAAACTAAAAAAAAATTGTGAGTGTACAAGATTTTTCAACAGAGCAGCATCCTTGAGAACATGAACTTTGAAAAAAAGGGTACGCACTTACCAGAACTCAACCCTACTTTGCTAATTTTATGATAATATTGCTAATTTTACGGTAATATTGCTAATTTTACGGTAATATTGCTAATTTTACAGTAATAAACTGCAAAATTGTTAATTTTACAGTAATAAATTGCAAAATTGTTAGTTTTACAGTGATAGACAGTAAAATAGTTAGATATACAGTTTATTACTGTGCTTTTACAGTTGGAACCTCTGCTGCCAGTATTATACTGTTATTTTTACAGTATAATACTGCTAATTTTAAGGTAATATTGCTAATTTTACAGTAATAAACTGTAAAATTGTTAGTTTTACAGTGATAGACAGTAAAATATTAAGATATACAGTTTATTACTGTGCTTTACAGTTTTAAACTGGAACCTCTGCTGCCAGTTTTTATGCTGTAATACACAAAAAGCTTAGTTTTTAGAGGTTGTAATGCAATCATTAAACCAAACATGGATATGGATTACGCCCTATTAAGGAAGAAACCGTCCATATAAGCCTCGACTTTGCCTGTACAGAAAAAGTTTCTTTCTTGGTATATTCAAGAGCCCTCTGAGAAATCTCCAGGAATCTTTCACTTCTCGGAACCTTTCCTGAACGCACGAAAAGGTTCTCTCCGAATATGAGCTAGTCTATATCAAATCCTGATTTTTAGTTCAAAAAATATAAAACCATAAAAAAGTTTTCAAATATATACGTTTTCAGTATTTTGTGCATGAAAATCTTTAAGACTCGTAATACATTTTTCGCGCGATCTTTGGGAATCTGTATATTTCATTTTGGTGTGGAAAAGGATCGACTGTAGTATCCGCTTGCATTTCCTGTAATTATTACGGTAAAAACTCCTCTTAGAGAGCATAATAAAGTCAAAGCATAAAGTAACATATTTTTGGTGTTTGTAAATTTTGATTTGATTTTAGACATACAAAAAATGTTTTTTACCATTAAATGAAAAAACTTTTATGAATGCCTTTTTCCTTACTTGTAGCCAAGGATTATATCGTCGGCACACCATGCTAAAAATTACGAACATGTGAAATTGATTTTTTCAGGGAGCCAAAACACTACATATAATTTTTTTCCCACGCGTTGGTTATTTTCAATTTTTAAATATTTTATAGATTGATCTTTAAGTCAGTAAAGGGGATTCGTTCGAAGGGATCATTTTAATTTTAATTATTGCTGCAAAATTATCAATAATAATTATTTTACCCTCTGACGGTGTTGGACGTCCTACCACAGTGCACTTTAGCCATTCTCTCGTCTTTGTCGACCATTATGCATAAAACTATTTCTAACTGTTTTTTGTATGCTAACTTTGGAGCTCATTCGTCCCATAAGGATATGTGTGGTCTAGGACTCGTTTGTAAGATAGTAAACTTCAGAAAAACTTTCTGAAAAATCCTTGATTTTTTTTTACTTTACACAGAATGTAGCCTTTTATCCCAAGGTTAAAAAAATAATTTGTAGAATGAAAAAATAATAAAATCAAACTCTAAATTAATTGCTTTACATTAAATTATTCTGTCCTACATCTTGTACTCCCTACAAAAATAAAATAAGTATTTTTATATATCAGCTTTGGGAGACTGTTGTGGTTAAATTCTCCTTTTTAACATGTTACTCTCTCTTTCAGCTCTGTTTTCATTTCACCCACTATGAATCAATTTCGCAATTTCTCCTCCTTTTAAGTAGATTTTTTTTTTTCATTTTAGCCCATTAAATAAGACCAACATTGGTTATGACGCTATACATGACAAATTATTTTTCTGGAGTTTCTCAATTTTTGGGCAAAAAATTATTACATGGTCGGAGTTACCAATGCATTATTTGCGATGAGCAAACGACATTTTTTGGTCCAAAAAAGAATCTGGAATTACGCATCTATTGCAAAGTAGCCTAATAAACGGGGACGCTTGTAAAACGGGGACACAAAACATGTAATGGGTATATCATTTTACTAAAGCTGTTTTTCACAAGTTAAATAGTCCTTCTTCTTGAGAAAACTAGTTAGAGCCACTATTAGAACATCAGAGTTTGTTTATTGACAGCTATTTTCAGACATATCAGTCAAGCAACGATCCAGCATGGGTAGCAGAAGAAAGTAAATTTTTTTGCGAACTTATTTTTCATAAAAGTAAACTATTTTAAAATGATTTGCTTAAAATTGATCACAGATACCTTCTGTAATGTTACTTTGCAAAAGTAAAGTCAAGTAAGGTCGTATTTTGCTCACATATCTGCAAAATATCCCATAAATAGGACGTTAAATAACTTAATAATATGGCAACGGCGAACTATTTTAAGCCTAAAATGTATTGTAAACCATTCCAAGTAAGAGTTTTAAGCAGATAAAATTGAAAAAAAAATTGTTTTGCTAAAAAAAACTTGGGCATAAATGGGGTTAATAAAGACTAAACTGAAAAATAAAAAAATCTAAAATTATTGAATTACTTCAAGTATTCGATTTTTTTTTTCGCCTGAAATCTCAAGTAATAAAAAATATATGATTAATAAAAACTTCAAAGTAATGCTGTTGTCCAATTTGTAGAATGCTTTGAAAGATATAAGATATTTAAAAAATATATACAGATAAGCATTCTGTGTTTTCTTGTAAATCGATATTTTCCCGAACTTAATCCATGACATAATGAC